>NKZA01000083.1:0-70995 GCA_002374405.1 Metschnikowia cubensis
GAAAAATATTCAGCATTGAGCACCCTGCGGTTCTCATCCAACATCAAATCGGTTTGAGGCACATCAGAACCGAAAACCAATCTTTGCGCATGGAATCCAGCGTATCCATCATGAGGAGTGTGCTGGCTGCGAGCGAAGTCACCCACCATGATGAACTCAATTGGAAGGCTAGTATTTGGTCCGTAACCCAACACACCGAATTGAACGCCATCATATAGATGCATACGGGCTCCAAGAGGCACCCTGTCACCATCGATATTTGCAAAGAAGAAGTATGATGACGCTTGGGTCACAGATGGAGGGTTCGATGCAGGCTTTTTCAATAGCATCATATCTTCTCCAAAAGAGTTCCAGAATACTCCATTTTCGCTTTGTTCAAGCACTTTCTCCTCCATTATAGCCGTATCACACGTGTTCTCTCCTTTAGGCAAATGCTTTACCCAGGCTCGTACAATTTCTGCATTGACAGGTCTGAGGTATATCTCAACACTTACGCAGAACAAATATAACCTTTCTGTTGTAATGAGGCCATCACATGAGAAGTACTCACCATTGCAGATCATGTTATTCTCATCTAACATCAAATCAGTGGCAGTGTTATTAGGACCAAACGTGAGCATGTTAGCGTGTACTCCAAGATATCCATCATCGCAAGTATTCATGCTGATAGCAGCGTTGCCCACAATGTCGAACACAACAGGGTCGCCGCAACTGTCTCCGTAACAAATTACGCTATAAGGTATTCCAAAATAGTAGTAAAGACGTGACCCAAGAGGCACCATGATACCATTGATCTTTGCAAACACATGGTTCCAGTTTTCCAATTCAGAAACCACAGTTTGTTTCAGAACTACCTCATCTACCTTAGGCGCGTTCTTTTCATCAGGTGAGAGCACATCGTTCATTTGTTTTGCAGTGTATGGGCTTCCTTGTAAAAGGTAGACCTCCACCTCAACACAGGTTGGAAACACGCTCCTTCTGGTAATGATCTCATAGTCGTCAAAAGTTGGGCATGAGAAGTATGCAGCATTGCGAAGCCTTCCATCATTATCTAACATCAAATCGGTCGGGTTTAGAGCAGAACTGAAAACAAGTGCCTCCTTAAATATTCCAAGGTAGCCATCATGGGACGTGTCTTTGCTGATAGCAGAGTTACCCTCGATTATGAAGTCGACCGGTTCGCCAATACTGGGTCCGTAACATATCCCGCCATAGTAACGTCCATTGTATCGATACATACGAGCTCCAAGAGGCACCATAGTATTCCCAATCTTTGCATACAACACATATGGCAGGGGCCTCGTCACAGATAACTGATTATTATATTTTCTTTGACACTCTATCGCCATCCTAACATTTCCTTCGCAATGGTGGTAAATCTCCTCTTTGAAATAATGCACAGATACTTTTTTGGCTGTGGGTGTATTCATTCGATAGACGCTTGAACGAAAAGAGTGAATCTCATGAACTTCTTTTTCATCATCGAGATTCAAGTTAGTCCAGTCAACAGCATGCCAGACGCTAAATGGGCTTTCATATTTCCCCACGACCTCATCAGTAGCTTTGGAAAAGTCTCCATCAGGAAATTTGCTGGTTCCGGGACTGTTTGCTTTGTGGGAAAAAACCTTGTCATTCGATTTTGTAAAACTCCATGGTATGTTAGACGTTTTTAGTTTTTTATCATTTTTGATTTCAGGCAATACAGGAGTTTCATAAGCTTTGTCATACGGAAAGATGTAGATATCCACTTCGAAGCATTGTTCACGATGTAAAATCCTTTTTTCGTAGAAAATCTGGCGCACGTTGCTGCGCATATTTGGTTTGCACGAATAAAAACGGCCATTCAAAAGCCTATTCTCACTATCTAATTGCAAAGTAGTGGGATTGACAGTGGGGCCGAACACAATTAGTGGCCTCAAAAACCCTACGGCTTCTCCGTTGGGACCATAAGCGTGATTATCTTTTGTTAAGTTGAACTCAGTAGGTGGTACCAAGGGGTCTCCGTAAGAAAATACACTCATAGTACCACCGGATCCTGTAAATTTTCCTGAAAGCGGCACAAAAGTGCTCTTCACCTTTGCAAAGAAGACCCATGATTTGGAGGAGTCTGCCCAAGCAGTAGAAATAACAAGAGACGTGAAAACCAACAGAATTGTCTTCATTATGGTAACCTGGAGGAAGAATGCCTGCCTGTTATATATAATCACCAGATACCGAGGTTCATTCGGAGAAGTTTAAATTCAGTCATTCTATCTTCAAATGACAGGGAACAAATACCCCAATAATCTCCTGTTTGATTGATTACCGGTCACGCTGTAACCACAATGAAGAAAGCTCTGTTTCAAAACCGAATTAAGGTTTCAATTTGTTGGGGTTGGGAAAATGTTCACCTGACATACCTATAATAAAACTCATTAAATGTAAGTGAATGTTGCTTTGATATTTATTTTTATTACATTGAGAGGGTGATGACTGTAGTTTTATCTGGTTTTAAAGTATCTAAGGTGGCAAATGGGGAGACATCCTTTAAAAGTGTCAACGAGTACCTAGCGTGTACGGAAGCTAGGTACTTCGCGGATATGTTGTACGCAAGACATTGTTGAAGACAATGGGACTGTGCAGACCCTGAACAATGGAGACTGTGCGGACCCTGGCCGAACTGAATGGTATAAGAAGCACTGTGTACCCGTTAGTTAGGACTTCGGTCTTGTAAGGTACAACTTACATATCCCTGTATATTAATATATACTAAAACAAAAGTTGAAAAAAAGTGCGAGGCTGCTCACTTGCTTGATTCATATACAGTGTTTTTCAAAACTATTCAAACTAACGCAGAAAAATTAAACAAACCAATGATTCAAAAAGCTTCGCACCCCTGTCTTTCAAACCATGGCGAATGTTTTACACCAACTTAAATAAAATTCGAAATTCTTAAATCTTGAATCTGGAGGATTGCCATAGATGACTACATTTGGGAGTCTTACAATAATCAAGGCTAAAACGAACAGAACAGAAGTGGAGAGGGTTCGAAACTTTTGAATTTTTGGTTTGAATCATTCTATCTTCTTGGCTCGAAACATTTTGTTGGGCGAGTTTGAAACATTCTGTCACACTGGTTTGAATAGTATTCAAAAATACTGTATACAGTGTTTTTTATAATGATTTCGCACCCATTTGGCCAGTCTGTTGAAATGTGCAATTGTAGTGCAGGTTTTCGCACCCAACAGATTGAACACTGTACACGCTCTTTAATGAACCAGACTAAGGTTAGATGGTACAATTCAGTGACATTTAGTAACGAAACAGTACTAGTTACCACTTACTAGTTTTACTAGGTGCTTTGGGACGACTCGTCATACCATCCTAGTACGTCGAGTCTATCACATTTCACCCTGGTACTTTGTGCCACGGTAACTGAGAAGAAGGCATTATGGATTGACCATTTCAGATCAGAGAATTGCTGGAGATAAATGATACATCAGCTCAGCTCAGCTCCTACTCCTACACTCTACCCATACATTCTAATCCTACAATATACTCCTACACTCTACTCCTACACTCTACTCCTACAATCTACTCCTACACTACTCCTACACTACTCCTACAATATACTCCTACACTCTACTCCCATGACTAAACCCTCTTGCCCCTAATACTATAGACTCCCGAATTCCACTAGCACCACTCCAGTCGTATGGTATAGCCCTTAACCCTCATAATACCTAAAATAGTCATCCACAGAAGTTTGCAGTGGTTCTACTCAGGTTGGCTCAACAGCTCTGCCTGACTATAACGACTCAACTATAACTACCACACATATGAATCTATTACTGTTCGATGCTCGATGTAAAGTATGTCATTAGATTAATAAGCCAAAGTTGGACTAAGTGGACATACTACTTCTGCGCTCAGAACGCTACCTATCTTGAATCATTGCCAAGTACTACTGGAATAAGTACAGATGGTGCTGCATTGGCATGAACAAGTTTAAAGATACATAGAAATATGTTGATAATACAATCACTAAAATAAATCAACTGACAGTCACGACAAGCTCTGAAAATCACGACAAGCTCTGAAAATCACGACAAGCTCTGAAAATCAAGACAAGCTCTGAAAATCACGACAAGCTCTGAAAATCACGACAAGCTCTGAAAATCACCGACAATCGCTGAAATTCACCGACAATCGCTGAAAATCACCGACAATCACTGCCAGTCACTGACAATCCAAAGACTACATCTTCCAATAGTCAATAATCAATACGAACTTAGACACTCTGTATTACGTCTAAGGCCTCTATGGAGTACTCGCTCTAAGCAGTATCCAACAAATAGTTTGTAGCGGCATCCACGTCCCAATTCTCCCTCTCTAGAGCCTTGAACACGGCGGACTTTTCAAATCCCATGGCCACGAGCTCCTGCACTGCCAAGTCATGGGAATCGTTTGATGGGCCCGAAGAGGTGCCGCTTGAGGTGTTTGCTCCTGCTCCTGCTCCTGAACTAGGCTCTTGCACTGCAGCATTGCCGAATCCAGCAAACAATTGCTCCCATTCGTCGGTTTCGGTCCGGTCTGTCTTGGTGGTAATAAAGTTGGGACCTGAGCTGAAATCTGGTGCTGTGCTTAACTCGGCAGCAGCATTAAAATCTGGTGCTTTGCTGGAATCGACACCGCTACTAAAATCGGGTACAGTACTATGGTTGTAGTCCTGCACTTCTGCCCCCGTGAAGTGGTCATCAATAGACAAGTTGGGGTCCTCGAAGTCGTCTTCTTTATCTTCATGCGCCACCTTCAAATCATCAAACTCGTCACCGAAAAAATCGTCTTTGTCCTCACCATCTGCCACGGTGGGCTTGAGGTCGTCGAAGTCCGAGTCTTTGTCTCCCCCAGTGAAGTTGTCCACTGCATCGTCGAACTTCTCAGTGGCAGCCTCGGCTTCGGAATCCGAGGAACTCTCATCAATGTCGAGTTCTTGCGGAGAGGGAAACTCCTCCTCGTCATTGGTTGCACCCACTGGCTTTCCATACTTGAACTTATCATTGGCCTGTGCACCTTTGGCCTCCTCGGCATTGACTATTTCGAACAGCCCCACACCGGAAGAAGCCCTTTCACCTTCACTTGAACCGTCGTAGTTCAGTCTCTGAGTTGCCTTGGGCACGGCCACCTCTTCTCCCACGGTTTCACGGTCACTGACCTCCTCCACATTGTCGTCTCTAACCGACAATGATGGATTGTTCTGCACACTGGACGTCAAGGAGTCTGTGCGTTGGACGCCCACCAATCCACCTGGGATTCCAGCCATTCCAGCCACAAGTCCGTTTTGCACGGTCTGGAACCTGTATTCAGAATTGGCAGGCGATGTCACCGGCGTAGCTCCAGATTCGCTTGTTTCCGTTTGCCGGAATGACTCGATGGCCGAAGAGGGCGATTCTCGATTGGTACTTTCGCTGCCGTGGACGTCTTGGGTCTCGGCATTGTATGTGGTGGAAAGATCAGGGAACCGGCTGTGCAACTCCTGTATGTCATCGCTGTAGTCTGGGAGCCCAGACTTTTCGTTGGTCTCCACATTATCACTAAATGCATCACCAACAGGATTGTGGCCCTTGGTAGCATCGTCCACCCCCGTCAAATCTGAGGCAAACTCATTGGCCACAGCATCCACGGCCACCTTAGGGCCAAACTCATCACCAACGTCTTGAGAAGCTTCCGGCTGAGAGATGGCATTGGCCCCTTTGGTGGTTTCTGTAAAGTCTCCACCAGAAGGCACACTCTGGGACTCTGGAAGCACCAGCTTTTCGTTTCCGTGACTTGTACTTTCCTTCGCACTCTCCTCCTGTGTTGGTTTCTGCTTCTCCGAGTGATTATCGGATTCGCTACCACTGGAAGAATCTTCTCTGTTCAAAAGAGCTGCTCCTGCGCCTGCAGCGAGACCCCCAACAGCACCAGCAGCACCAGCCACAAGTTTAGTAAGGCCACTTTGTTTCTCACCAAGATCTTTGTGTTTATCCGCGAGTTCTTGGTGTTTTTCATGCAACTTCTTCTGCTCAGTCTCATGCATTTCCAATTCTCTGGCAGACTTTTCGTGCTCCTGAAGCAACTTAGCATATTGGGACTCGGAATCGGAGATTTTGCCCTTTAATTCGTCCAATTTCACCAATGAAACCTGCACTTGCGATTTGCGTACATTCACATCGTTGGCAAGACGTTGAACCTCAGCTGTCTTGGTCACCAACTCCTTCTCCAACTCAGCATTTTCCGCATTCAAGTTACCCAACTTCTCCTTCAACGATGAGTTAATCTTCTGGTGCTCCTCCACCTGCAACTGCTTCTCATGCAACTCGTTTGTGATGTTGTTGAATTTGGCCTCAGCAATGGATGCTTCGGATCTCAACGCTTCAGTTTCTTCCTTGGCATTGCCCAAGGTCAAAACAACCTGCTCCACTTGCTTGACCTCGTTTGCATACGAGATTCTCAACAGTTTGAGCTTCAGGTTGATTTCTTCCTTCACAGCCAAAATTTTGGTAAGTTCAGCCTCGGCACGCAACTTCTTCTCGTCGAGAGCAGACGTTTGACCAGATAAAGATTTGATCTGGTTGGAAAAGTTGGCGATATCAGAAGTAGCTTCGGATAATTGGCCCGACACTTCGGAATCTGCTAACAAGTCGTTGTTTTCGGGCAATTTCTCCGATGTTGGTTGTGTTTCGGGAAACACACTGCTTGTTGTAGGTTGCTGTTGAGCAAGAGGCAGAGGAGAAATCATGCTGCTTCTGCTTCTTGGAGGGGCAGGAACACTTCTCAAAGCCTCATAGTCCACAGTCTTGTGCTTGGATTCCTTTGTCTCTGCACTTGGAGCTGCTGCGGGTACTGATAAAGAAGCATGACGAACAGGCGAACCCGTAGCTTTGGACGGTATGTCTTCACCTATCAAGTCAGTTTCATTAGAGGATGGCGGCTTGTTGAGCAAAGACTGACCAAAGCTTGAGGTTGGTCTAAAGGTCGTTGAGACGGGAGACCTACCGTAGGTCAATTCACTATTACTGGTCCTCTGAGGCAAGGAGGGTCTTTGAGGAACGCTCAATTCGGAAGCAGTGTTCGTTTTGGCTTGTCCAGAGGAACCAAAAATATCCACCAAATCGTCCAACGATGACTTAGGTGCTGAAACAGATCTCTGTGATTTTTCAGGGCTTATAGCGGTCAAATTGGTGCTACTCTCCGGAATTTGTTGGGTTTGTTGGGGAGCTTGAGATACTGGGGCAGCTTGAGGAACCTGAGGAGTTTGGGCAAGAGACTTGATCAACTGTTCAGGAACTACATTTGGCAAGGAAAGTCCTGCACGTTTTCTGTTGATCAAAAACAAAGCAATACCAAACTCCAACCGCCCGAAAACTCCTGTATTCTGAATATCGGAAAGATCCCAAATCGTGGCAAGATCCTGTTGATCCAAACGCGAGGTCATGAGGAAAGAAGCCACCTGGTCTGCGGCCAATTGTTCAGTTTTAGCTTTATCCAAGCTGAAGAAAATCGAGTCAAATTGCTGCTTTTGGGTAGGGGTCACCTCCCACTCCGATTGAGCAACTCCCTGGCTCAGAGTAGGCGCATGCCTCACAGTAGACGATTGAGAAGACATCGAGGACAGCGACACCTGACGTGCACCCAGGGTCTGCTCAACTGGAGCCACGCGAACAGATTGCCATACTTGTTCGGGTAAAAAAGGAGGCAATTGCTTTAACTGACCACTTAACAAACCATGAATCAAGTGCATGGCCATAACGAAAGACAGCAAGTTCAAAGCACCCTCATTTTTGACGTCCACAAGACTCCAGATCTGGCCCAAGATCACGGTGGGCAATTTGGCCTTCATAAGGATCTCCTTGGCGGAGTTCGCGTCCAAAGGGGCGGTACTGGAGCCCGTAGTTTTTACGTAGATCTGGGAAAACTTGTCAAAATCAGCTTTCGACACCGGAGAAATGGGCTGCTGAGGCAATTGTTGCTGAGTCACGGTATTCTGCGGGACCAAAGCGGAAGGTTGCGATTGCAATAGAGAACCACTGGTGGACTGTGGGTTCAACGAGGGCTGAGGCAAGCCCAATTTGGCGAATTTAGGCAACGGGCCTGGAGATTGTGCAAGCTGGGCCGTTGGGTAGTGGCCTGCCTGCGTATAGCCAATAAGTCTCATGGCGTGGCAGAAGCTGAACTGGGTCAAGAACCCGAGGTTCTGAGTATCGGAAAGCTGCCAGATCTCGCCCAAAATGTTAGGGGGCAAGCCGGATTTCTCGAAAGTCGAGCGGACCTTTTCACCGGTCACAATGCCACTGTTTTCGGAGTCCAACGCCTTGAATAGCTTAGAGTAGAGTTCTTTCTCCTCGGCCGTCAAGCCAACCTTGAATGTCGACACGACTATTGTTAGTATATGGGAGGTAAGGAATCGACCGGAACCATTAGTTCGTCACTAGCAGGATCACAGTTCACAGTCAGGGTTCGTAGTTTACTGTTTCATAAATATTTCATCAGTGTTTCGTGGTTCATAAGTGGTTCATTAGGGTTTCATTAGTGATTCATGTTTCAAATGTTCATAAATGTTTCATGTTTTTAAGCGTTTCAAGCTTCATGTTTCATGCTTCATGTTTCATGTTTCATGTTTCATGTTTCATACATCATAATGTTCACTCCTCCATTGATTCCCGCTGTTCGTTTTGTTTGTCGTCTCTGGATGTTTACAGCACAGATGTTTTCATGATGCTGTGTGCAGAAGTGCTTGGGAGAAAAATGCTTGGAAGAGGAACACGTGACCTGGGGTCCATTGCCGATCTAGTTTCGGCGCTGTATACATACCTGGCATGCTACTCATGGTAAAGAGGTGGGTATAGGGGTCCTTGCTGTGGCTGGAGGAAGCGCGGAATGGGTGGTGAGAGATAAGTGGTGTGTGCAGGATAAAAACAGCAACACCACGCCAGTCCTTTATAACAGACAGTTGTTTGTGTTTAAGGAGTATATGGTAGAGCGAGGGGTGTACGGGTTTGTGACAGTTTTCACTGAGAAGAATTTGGGGTAGGGGCATGTGACTGTGGGAACTAAGGGGCTACTCTGAAAAGCGTATTAGCTGCAGGATATTTAAAAGGGTATGGTCATTGAGTTTAGGCGAGGAGATCCGAGGGTGAAACGGGCCGGCGCATACGACGAAAACACCCGTACACCCGGCTACCTCAGCAGAAAAAGGCCCAATGCAAGAGGACCTTTTTTTTGTTTTTTCCCAATTTTTAGGCGTTCAATAAAATATTCGGGTACTAAGGTTTCTATTATGGGCTTTGGAATTTCTGAAAACAGCTTGTGTGGCGAGCTGGACTGAGACGTAGGTTCCGAGGGTACCAGTTCCGGTCAAGTTCCGGTCTCACTTGAGTCCCACTCGGTCCGTTGGAAGTATATGCAGGACCACCATTTAACAATACGTCAACCTAAGATCCTAGGCCTCCAATTTCCTAGTTAGGGCAACTAGAACAATTTTGAGGAGAACGTTGTTAGATTCTTTTCAAGGCAGATTATCTTTATTTGTGATGATTCGTCAGGAAGAGAAATGAGCCGGATTTAACTACTGTGCAGGACAGCCTTCCGTAGTAATGACGAACCGACCACTCATTGGCTGGGTAAATGAGGGTAATACCTGTATGGGCAGAGCAGAACCCGTACATATCCAACATGGTGTACGTGGTGATATATGACATTGGTTCGCGCACGACCTCTACACGAGGCTGCCGACTCTAAGCTGTTAGGCGAACAGTTAAGAGGCTATCGGAATAAAGGCCAGCGGTATAAAGGCCTTTTTGAAAAGTGAGCAAAAGAAAATGACCGGACTCGTTTGGGAATAGTTACGGACTGCATATAACATCTCACCATCCATCCACCACGTCAAACCATAAACCCAGGATACCCTAAAACGGCTTGTATCTCTGATTGTGGAGTGGTCAGAGTGGCTAAGGAGGCCAGAGTTTTGTGCTGGCAAACAGCTCTTGGTGCCTCTCTGGGACCGCAGCCATACACGTGACCTTGGTCATGTGAAGGTATACCCAATATAAACACCAGAATACCTAAAAAGACCGCAATTACAACAGTGGAGACTCACCAAGCTATTTCTTAGAACCATGCCAATTTTCGTCAGTACACAGGTATCGATATCCATTAAGGACCAAAACTGATTCTTCTTAAATAAGGTACTGCATATAACCACATTCCAAACATCCCAATAGTTATTTCCTTGGGTCTCCATTGTGGCAGGCCGGCGACTCTTTCAATAAGAGAAAAAGTTTCTTTCAACAGGCAGGCTTACATTTTGAAGCCTGAAAGGCACGAAGTACCATGACCATTGCAAACTTCCATCATACCCATCATAGTACTTGAAACAATGACCAAAAGGATTTAGAAGCCTATGAGAAAGGTCGTGCCTATCACATCTAGCCTCTAAAATTAGGGTGGAAGGGTTAGAAGGGATGGAGAGAGACGGAGGTACTGATGTGTCAAGGAGGTAGCTGCAGTACTGCCGAGCACCCGTGCACCAGGCATCGCGAAAAAAACTTCATTTCACATTTTCTCTCCACACTATAAACCACACATCATGAACAGAGGCAGAGGAGGATTCAGAGGCGGCCGTGGCGGCATGCGGGGCGGGTTTTCTGCACCCCAAGGCCCCCCAGAGTCTGTTCTCGAAATGGGCACTTTTTTGCACTCCTGTGAAGGCGACATTGTGTGTCGTTCAATCAATGTCAAGATCCCATACTTCAATGCGCCAATTTACTTGGAAAACAAGACGCAAATCGGCAAGGTGGACGAGATCTTGGGCCCTCTCAACGAGGTGTTCTTCACCATCAAGCCCGCCGAAGGTGTGCAGGCCAAGTCGTTCAAGGACGGCGACAAGTTCTACATTTCGCCAGACAAGTTGCTTCCTCTTGAGCGGTTCTTGCCCAAGCCAAAGGAGGTGGGTCCTAAGCCCAAGAGAAAGGCCGGAGGAGCTGGAGGAGCCGGTCGTGGTGGTAGAGGCGGGTTCGGAGCTGCACGTGGGGGAAGAGGCGGCTTTGGCGGTGCCCGTGGGGGAGCACGTGGAGGATTTGGCGGAGGACGCGGGGGTTCGCGTGGCGGTTTCGGAGGAGGCCGTGGAGGTTCGCGTGGAGGCTTTGGTGGGGCTCGTGGAGGAAGAGGCGGAGGCCGTGGCGGACGCTTCTAGCGACGCTTCTAAAAAGCACTTGGCATGGTTCCTAAAATCACTGACATTTCGAACATGTCCTAAGTAATTGGGATTAGTAAAATAGATACTGCATGAAGCCCCAGTAGGGCCGTTGGATTGGGCATGTCAGCACAATCCACAGACATCAGCTGGAAGAGATGGTCAATGGTTACTCCGGGTCCAGAGACTGCAAAGTTCGTGTCCAGAGACTGCAAAGTTCGTGTCCAGAGACTGTGCAAAGTTCGTGTCCAGAGACTGCAAAGTTCGTGTCCAGAGATTGTGCAAAGTTCAGGTCCAGAGACTGCAAAGTTCAGGTCCGGATTCCTCCAGGTGAGTGAGTAGACTGGTTCATTCTCCTCTACTTTCCAAATACGCCAGTGTTGACCAAACACATACTCCAATTCCACAACCATTCACTCTACTCAACCATCGATATACCCAAGTTTCTGATGACATTAAAACTAACCACTTACTCTAGACTCAATCAAGAGACAGTGTTTATTCACTATACATATAGGGCTAAGACACTATTCCATTCACCCTCTCACTTACCGAGGCATGGTCTAGTCTCCAATCTCTACTCACCGGGCAGTCTTTACTACCCGATATTAAAATTGGAACATCTGGAGCATCGTGAAGGGCATCATGGGAAGGCTGCGATATTCGGAAGCTTTCTTGAAGAATCTTAGAGAATCAGGGAGTAAACCCGTTGCAGTGTACAAACCAGTCGATGTTTCCCTCTTCGAAAGTGATGAACCACTTAAATTAGAATAAATGGTAAATCACTAAATTAGAATAAATGGTAAATCACTAAATTAGAATAAATGGTAAATCACTAAATTAGAATAAATGGTAAATCACTAAATTAGAATAAATGGTAAATCACTAAATTAGAATAAATGGTAAATCACTAAATTAGAATAAATGGTAAATCACTAAATTAGAATAAATGGTAAATCACTAAATTAGAATAAATGGTAAATCACTAAATTAGAATAAATGGTAAATCACTAAATTAGAATAAATGGTAAATCACTAAATTAGAATAAATGGTAAATCACTAAATTAGAATAAATGGTAAATCACTAAATTAGAATAAATGGTAAATCACTAAATTAGAATAAATGGTAAATCACTAAATTAGAATAAATGGTAAATCACTAAATTAGAATAAATGGTAAATCACTAAATTAGAATAAATGGTAAATCACTAAATTAGAATAAATGGTAAATCACTAAATTAGAATAAATGGTAAATCACTAAATTAGAATAAATGGTAAATCACTAAATTAGAATAAATGGTAAATCACTAAATTAGAATAAATGGTAAATCACTAAATTAGAATAAATGGTAAATCACTAAATTAGAATAAATTCTAAAACACTTTAATCAGAATTCCATACTCTGGAATGTTAAATCTGACGACTGCCCCATGTACCACATTTAGGAGGCTTGTCGTGGAAAACAAGGGTCAAAACGGACGGAACTGATCATCCATGTCCTACAGCTTTGGAAGGGTGTACGATAATTTTGAAATTGTTTGTTAACTTTGCTAGTGTGGTTGAACTTTTTGGTTGAACCTCTTGGAGGCCGGTTGAACCTCTGAGAAACACTGGTCGTTTTGGCAGAGTCAATCGATGCAACTGCTCGTGGCGTGTCTTGTCATGTGACCGCGCAAAGGCTTTGGGGCATTGCAGGCATTTGTATGGTCTTTCGGTGGAGTGCGAGCGTGCGTGGCTCTTGAGGTTATATGCCTTAGCAAACGTCTTGCCACAATGTTCACAGGTTAGAAGGGAGCTTTTGTGGAGATTCCGGAGACGCTGGATTGGGATCTTGGGCCGCTTCCCGTGCGGCCACTCCCATTCGGTCGACGAAAAGCTGGTTTCCGAGTCGTGTCGGTCCCACTCTGCCACCATATATAAGCCGTCCCTCCCTGAATCACTCCCTCTGTTCTGTAGCAATCAGACTGAGTTAACAGGAGTAGATCTTCCAGAACTCTTTCACAGCATAATCGCCAATTTTAGATAGATGTGTTTAGAGGTCTAAAACAGCTGTAACACCACTTCTCGTAAGCTTGCTTTTTATAAACTGAGGTTTATTAGAAAAGGTCCTTGACTAAAAAGAGACCTAGAACTTCTTTTGCTTTCAAAGCATTCTGGGTCAGTTTCTTTACCTCTGATTTCAATGTAGGTGCCATCTTGGTAAAATTTTGGGCATATCAGCAGCAATCAGCAATCAGTAATCAGTAGTCATAGTCATTATCATGTCCTTAGAATTCTCAGTAGTCATCATTTCATGTATATTCTCTAGTAGTCGAGATCATAAAGGTTGTCAGCAATTGTGGAAGACGTCGGAGTTTGTAACTGGCCGAGCTGTACCTAGCTCTGACCTCCATGGTCTGACAAGTACCAAACAGCTATAGTAACATAGTCGACAACCATAGACCAGCAGGTAAGTACCCACACTTTTTGATATCTTGAACACCAAAAATTTCAATGGATCAGTAAAGTAAAGCTTTTTCCCATAAAAATTTCTTGTTACCCAGGACTCTTCTTCTCCCAGACCTGAACCCATGAATTGCTGCCACATTACACAATCTCTCTTCGGTGCACAAGAAAGTGGGTGTGGCATCTATTGCTTGTTGTTGGATGGGAGTGCTCACGTAGAACTATAACAGTAGGCTCATATGAGAAAAAACTAGGTGATTGGCCAAAAAATACCTCTTTATCCATTGGTACTTCCACCCAATACGTGACCTCCCCGGCTTGGCCTTTGTTTGTATTTTAAGTTGGCCGAGCGGGGTGTTTCACCTCAAAATCGAGAACAAGTGAACTTCCACTTCACCATCTCCATCCGCAATACTCCCCACTTTAAGAGTCCACCGCAGAGAATCCCACCATGAAGGCCTCATTGAGCCCCAGTTTAAGGATTTGGAGAGCTGCTGTTTGTATTCCACCAGCAATAGTCTTTCTCAGCATTAATCCGTGAACCAAGGTCATGGGTATATGAATGTCACTGATCTGTGAATCGATATTGGTCCTGACTATTTCTTGATTGATTAGATTCTGACTATTTCATGATTGATTAGATTTTGACAATTTCTTGATTGATTAGATTACAATTTCTTGATTGATTAGATTCGGACTATTTCTTGATTGATTAGATTTTGACAATTTCTTGATCTGATCTGGTCAGTCATCTGTGAAAACTGATCTTCGAGTGTTGTTAAGCTTGCACTTTTGAGTTCATCATATTGTTGTTCACCTTTGTCTTGGTACTACTGTGTACCACGGATCTGTCTTTGGTCACTTGTGACACTGCTCTAGACAGTCGAATCGGTCAGAACCTTTACTGGTATAGAATAATAGTACTTAGTGCTGGAGGTAGTAGAGTGCATCGGCTGGGCCTATGTATAAGCTTGGCCAAAACATAAAGTACACTATCCTGTATATCCTAAAATATGTACGATTCAACCTCCGGACCCATCCAGAACACCGTACTCTGCATAGACGTTTCGGCGTTGTTGGTGTAGATATCCTTGGATTTCTTGGAGTTCCAAATCCGACACCAATGCCGTCGATCTCCAACAAGAGGTTATTCATGGTTCTTGAAAAATATTGGCTCCTTTACATCATCCTAATTAGTGGACCACACCAGTATAGACAATTCTTGTGGTCCTTGAATATTTGTGGTCCTTGAATATTTAGTGGTCCTTGAATATTTTGTGGTCTTTGAGTGTTTTGTGGTCTTTGAGTGTTTTGTGGTCTCTTGAATATTTTGTGGTCCTTGAATATTTTGTGGTCCTTGAATGTCTTGTGGTTACACTTGTTCAGAAGCAGTAGCAAACGGTAACATGTATAGTGTATACTAACCAGTGTATAGGGGGGTTAGAACCTCATAATGCAGTAAGTACAGTGCTGGCTGTGGTCCAGGTATAGTGGAGTGTAAACCTGTCTAGCGGCCCCTCTACATATACTTGGGAACCCTGGACTCCTTCCTCCTGCACCGGACTCGGTAATGCATAGGTCAAATCGGACTACACCTGACTCCAAGACCCAGAAACAATACTAGTCTGATCGTCGGAAAGTGAGGCTTCTGTAATTTACTTGTCCAATGCTGTTGCACACATTACCTTCATTATGGATCAGCACATCTCACATGTTCAACCAATATGGTGTGAGATTATGAGCCCTGATGCCCGAGAGCTTGGCCGGAGCTGCAAAGCCCACCACGAGAGTGTCTCAAGTGACCTTACTAGACACTACTCAGTATTGAAGTGGTGCTCTACCTACTTCTAGGTATCACTACTTGTCATACAAAATCATTCATCATGTGAATTCGTCGAATAAATCATTAATTATGTGAATTCTTCGTTATACTTGGTCCACACAAGTGGTCTTTCTGAAGACCATTGGGTTAGTAGTAGAGTAGTAGAGTAGTAGAGTAGTAGAGTAGTAGAGTAGTAGAGTAGTAAAGTAGTAAAGTAGTAGAGTAGTAAAGTAGTAGAAGTACTAGTAGAAGTACTAGTAGAAGTAGTACTAGTAGAAGTACTAGTAATAGTAGTAGTAGTAGAAGAAGTAATAGTAATAGTACTAGTAATAGTAGAAGTACTAGTAGAAGTAATAGTAGAAGTACTAGTAGAAGTACTAGTAGAAGTAATAGTAGAAGTACCTGTAATAGTAGAAGTACTAGTAATAGTAGAAGTACTAGTAATAGTAGTAGTAGTAGTAGTAATAGTACTAGTAATAGTAGAAGTACTAGTAGTAGTAGTAATAGTAATAGTAGAAGTACTAGTAATAGTAGTAGAGTAGTAGAGTAGTAGAAGTACTAGTAGAAGTAGTACTAGTAGAAGTACTAGTAATAGTACAACATCTCTATAATGAGATGAATTACCTATATTGCAACAATTAGATCATCCTCTTATCATAGGATTTGGCTTCGTAGTAAGTTATAAGAATCCAAGCTTTAGGTTTATCAAAATATTTCTTACTTTATCCATAAACGTGCCTTGTCTTTATAGATAAAGAGGTGTTTTTCAAAGTACTCAAATGTGCGTGGCAAAATGGTCAAACCACACTAGCAAAATAAACAAACCAATAATTCAAGAAGTTTCGTTCCCGTGCCGCTTCAGTTCCATCCGTCTTAGCCATTGATTAATATTGAAAGACTCCAAATGTCTCCCAAATGTCTCCCAAATGTCTCCCAAAAGTCTCCCAAAAGTCTCCCAAAAGTCTCCCAAATATACTGCCTATAAGGCAATCATCCAGATTTAACATTTCAGAATAGTGTATTCTAATGAACGGGGCACGAAACGCTTTTAATCTTGGTTTGTTTATTTGCTGGTGTCGTTTGAATAGATTTATCGCGCGGGTTTGAATAGTTATAAAAACATTTTAGTAGTAGTAGTAGAAGTAGTAGAAGTAGAAGTTGTAGAAGTAGTAGAAGTAGTAGAAGTAGTAGAAGTTGTAGAAGTACTAGTAGAAGTACTAGTAATAGTAGTAGTAGTAGTAGTAGTAATAGTAGTAGTAGAGTAGTAGAAGTTGTAGAAGTAGAAGTTGTAGAAGTAGTAGAAGTTGTAGAAGTAGTAGAAGTAGTAGAAGTAGTAGAAGTAGTAGAAGTAGTAGTAGTAGTAGTAGTAGTAGTAGTAGAAGTAGAAGTTGCAGAAGTAGTAGAAGTAGAAGTAGTAGAAGTAGAAGTAGTAGAAGTAGTAGAAGTAGTAAAAGTACGACTAGAAGTATGAGTACTAGTTATAGCTGTGAGCAAGAAGCTTCTCGTTTCGTTCAACGATTACCAAGGTACTTTACCCGGCCGGTGGCTCCGCAGCCAGTGATTTCACCATATCTGGCCGTTTGGCCAGTCTTTGGGCACCGCACAGCGCAGAGATTTACATACCTTAATGACAATTAATAAAAGACGCTCCAACACTCCGGGTGCCAGTGTGTACAATTGGGAAGAGAACCATAAGTTGAAAGTATTCGTCGTCCTGTGTGGGTTATGTGGGTTTCTAGAATATGACTCGGGTCACTAATGAGGTTGCTTGGCCATTGAGCAAAGCCCAGGTTTCTACTACTACGTAGTATGTAATAAGTATTATAAGGAGTTTCAGAGGCTAATTACCGAACGCTTTACACTTGCCAAAGGGCCATGTTGGTTTGATATAGGCTACGTCTTTTTTTGAGGCAAAGGCTTACCTACTCTACTCTACTACTACCTACTTCTTCTTCTACTACTACTCTACTACGACTACTACTCTACTACTCTACTACTCTACTACTCTACTACTCCACTACTCTACTACTCTACTACTACTACTCCACTACTACTACAGTGTTTTTAAAACTATTCAAACCCACACGATAAAAAGATTCAAACCACACTATAAAAAGATTCAAACCAATGATATAAAGAGTTTCGTACCCCTCATCTACTCCATTTTGTCCCTTGATGAATATGGAAGACTCCCAAATGACCCAAAATGTACTACACAAAAGGCAATCCTCCAGATGCAACAGTTCAGAATATTGAATTCTAATGAATGTTGGTGTGTACATTTGCTTTGAAAGACTGAGCGGAGGAGTACGAAACATCATGCCACGTTGGTTTGAATAGTTTCGAAAAACACTGTAATTCAAAAAGTTACTGTTTTGAATATTTAATTAAGACTTCACATAAACCGCTTATTTCAAGACCTTGCTCCTTAGTATTTTTTCAGTCATAAGTACGAAACTTTTGACTCATTCGTTTGTTTAATTTGCTAGTGTGGTTTGAACATTTGCTGCGGTCATTTGAATAATTATGAAAAACACTGTACTACCTGTTACTACTCTACTACTACCACCTACCGTAATACTACTCTACAACTACTACTACTACCTACTTCTTCTTCTTCTACTACTTCTACCACCTACCCTACTACTACTACCTACTTCTACCACGTCTAACTCTCCCCTTACCAAATACTTGTAAAAGAGTTTTCGGGGACCACGTTTCTCTCGAATCACACATCTTGCGAAACCTTCAACCAACATAGTATCCTTTAGCCTTAAATAATTAAAAACATAACCCCAGCCTAAAGTGTCGGTCACGTGAGGAGGAATTGAAACAACATACTTAAAATATACCCACATTCACTCAAAGTCTTAATTGCTGCCATATTCTCTCCCATGCTCTCAGTTCTCGGTGCTTCATGTTTCCACTTTTCATGCTTCATGTTTCCACTTTTCATGCTTCCCCCAAAATGCTTGGTCTAGTGTCATCAGCCGAAACTTGTCATCCAAAGAGTTAGGAGAGTGTCTCTTCCCACCTCTGCACCATCATGTCCCAGTCTTCCATGTGAACCACAGAGGCTGAATGTGGAGAAAACCCGTGTTGGCCGTGTGCCATAAACTTTCCGTGCTCCTTAAAACCACTTTCGAAGATGCTGGAACAGTCGTACCATTGCACAGTTGTAACAGGTTGTGTCTATATAAACCACTTGGGGTTCTCTTGAATCCTCACGAGCAAGGTTTAGTTAGGCCTAAACGTATTAAGCAAAATAACAGAAACAATGTAGTTGGGCACTACGGTGTTCCCCAGGGAGCTGACAGCCACGACTGGCTTCCCAGATGATCTCGTTCGAACCGAGCGACGTCTGGCCACTGGCCGCAATCGTCGTATCAGTTGAGACTGGCGTTTATCCTGTGCATCATACTCTCTGCAAAATGTGAACACTGTTGCACCAGCAATGCAAGCCACACGCCCCACCAAGACTTGCCGGAAAGGACTTGTCTTTTTTACCAGGAGCGAGTGTGATGAGCAGAGGCCCCGGGATGGAGTGTAAAGACTTTTTCCTGCCGGACTTCGGGAAAACTGGTTGACTGATGCCGCCTCTCTGCAAGAAGCCCATTTGTTCGTCTGGAGAAGCATCGGAAAGAACATAATAGACTACCTGACGTGACAAGAATCTAACAAATCAGTATGGGTCTCACACGAACCACTTTGTGAGTGGCTACACGTACGCACCAATCAGCACACCGGCTTTCGGGCCGTATCTTGTGACTGTGACAGTGGTGGGTATATCTCATGTGGGCACCTCGGAATTCAGGAAGAATGGGTGCAAACAACACCCGTGCACCACGCAACCTCTGCAGAAAAAGGCCCAACGCAAAGCACTTTTTTTTTCGTTCAAAACGGATGCAGATGGATTCGTTGGAATTCTGGAGTTCCGGACGCCACTGGGGTGCAATTGTGACTTGAAACACTTCGTGTGTGTTTATTTGGGGTTCGGGACCCACCGAGTTCCGGCCGCGAACGCCTTTTCCGGGGGTCCCTCCACCCTCCATCGTATTTTACCCTGCGATAGAAGAAAAAGGGTCATTACCATTACACTTCCACTCAAAGACATCTTCGTGATGCAAGGGGAGAACTTATATACATATTTGTCCTGTATAATGTTTCTATACCCCGGAGCTTCAACGCGATCCCGAGTCCTGACACATGGTAGTCTAAGTAAAAGATGGTTTTGCGCTGGGAGGGTAATATGTTCGGGCTGGGGCGTTTTGAAGAAATGGGCTTGATTTCTGACTGCCGAGGGTATCACGTGTCCCGGTTGATCCGAAGCGTCCGTGTTACCTTTCGGTCTTTCAGTTTAGGCAAAGCTTCCGATTCCGGCAAAACTTCTCCCAGCCCCACTAAACCACAGCTCTCGGCAATGGCGTAGCGGATCTCGTGGAACCCGTATCTCCGCGCCGTGATTTCGTTCGAGTGGGAATTATTGAACCAGACCCGAGGCAACGATGCGAGGTTCCCTAGTCCCGAGTCCTCAATTAAACACTGGAAATGTTCAATAAGTTTGGTATTGATTTCCTGTGCCAATTCCATGGCCGGAGCCTTTTTTCCCCGCGCTTTCACGACTTTTTGGTGGATTTTCATGGTCATTTCATCGATTTTAGTGAATATCACCTCAAAAGGTGCCCCCAGTTCCGTCAAATGATCCACTAGAGAAGCATCTTCGTCCCGGAGGCCCTTCATACTGTCAATGATAAGAAAAGTCCGGCGTAATTGCGCCCGCTTCTGTATATAGTCGAGAACAACCTTACCCTGGCTTTCTTCACCAAAGCGACCGTATCCAGGACTGTCCACTAGTCGGAGTTTATTGCCTACATTGTAGCAATTTAGACATTTGGTGTAGCCTTCTCTTTTGGACACGTATGCGTACTCCAGGCCCAAATTGGGGGTTTTGGCCTCGTGTTTCAGAAGCAAGAGGCTGTTGATGAGAGTAGACTTGCCTGCGTTGGTGTGTCCTAGAAATAACACCTCAGGTAGCGGCCTGAGGAGCGAGGGTTCGATTCCGAACGACTTCTTGGACACATTGGAGTTTAGGTCGCTATTAAAGAGACCTCCAGAATATTGGGGTGATTCTGCGTAGTGGTCTGCATTATTATTTGAGTCAAGGTCTGGGTTTCTGGACTCTGATTTGGAGAGCTGGTACTGGTGTTTCTGACGGAGATGCTCGTACTTGATGTCGGGGATCTGGTTGTAGTCGATGCAGGTCCACTCGTGTTTGATCTTGCTGTTGTAAAAAAAAGTGTCAGTCTTGGTGAGTTGAGCCTTCAGAGGATGGCTGTAAACATTGTTGTGGAAGTAGTGGAGAAGGTCGTGGGGCGTGTATATAAGGCGGCCGAGGGGTGGCGCCGAGGGCCGGGGGCGCCTGGGTGCAGGACACACAGGAGTCGGTGCCTTTGCTTTGGGAATAGACCCGACGAGGTAGTTTATCAGGTAATGCCTCCGGTTCATGGCGTCTGGTATATGCGATGCGCGATGCTCAGGTATTCCGGGGGCGAGGGAACGGACCCAGGGATGTACGGGTGTTTTGCCCTCGCTTGTGTACAGGTTATGCTGCGTAGTACACCTATATTCTGAAACGCAACCATCACTCTCCATGAGATTGCACCTTGCGATCAGGTACCCTGTTGCAGGCCGTAAGTACTTCAACGCTGCAATTGTTTAAGAACCTGTACTAACAATAGTCTTCGGAGTCACACTCCTCTGTGCGGCGTACCTTGGATTTGCGTCAGTCCATTTGGGCCACGACAAACTTATCCACTTCGTCGCGTTCTTCATCCTAACCGCCGAGTTCTACTACATGTGGCAAAAACAGCGGCCGTGGAAGGAGACGCTTATATGCATGACGGTGGGGGCATGTGTGGCGCTGGAGTTTGTGCAGAACCTCGTCAACCCAGCTCGGGTGTTTGACTGGATGGATATCGTGTATAATGTGCACGGCAGTGGGCTAGCGTTAATTTTGTGTGTGGTACAATCCACACGGAGTAGCGCGCCCGAATTGGGGGACCGTCCAGAGTCACCTGGCCATGATTACGTGGACATCAGTATGAGTGATGTATGGGGTCAACCATCAGAGGAAACAAGCCCGTGAAGGCAAGAATATAACAGACTGCATATACAGGCGAAGGAACAACGTTAAAGAAAACGTTGTGGCAGTGCAATGACAGCTTCTGGTTATGACTGCTGTTTACTGCTTGGTGGTATACCGACACACTGAATGGGGCGCAGTGGGCAGCATGCGCGACAGAGCAGTTTAGTAATTCGGTGAGACGAGGGTGAGGCTGAGGAGGAGACGGTGCCGGGTGAGGTTCGGGTGGGGCTGTGGAGGAGACGGTGAGAGCCAGGGGAGAGCCAGGGAAGCGCCGGGGGAGCGCCAGGGGAGCGTGAGGCTGAGACGGGCCGTTAGTAAAGGCAGGGCCGGGGAAGGTGCGGGTCACGTGACTTTTAGTCAGTGTGGTTGACTAAGTCGACGAGCCGCACTCCGCGCTTACGTGATCAGCGGCAACCTATAAAGCTGCGAATTCCGTACGGCCAAGAACCCCTCCATTCCCACACCACTCCCACATCAACTAGTGCCACATCCGCACCCACCCTTACCACTCTTTCTTCCACTCGCCTTTCGATCAAATATCTATTTACTCAGGTATTTAGATCTGCGCACGTGATACGGTTACCTTCTTCAACTACTTTTCCTGTCGGATTACCAACATTTTTCTTTTTGGCAAATTTCCTCCACATTTCAGCTATTTTGACTATGTCGGAGATCAAGAGTTACGACTTCCACACCTACTGGCGCGAAGCGGATGCGGGCGAAAAACAGTTTGCCCAAGAGTTCCGCGAAAAAGTGCTCCGTGAGTTCGCAGCGGAGATCGAGGCTGGTGACCTCCGGGTGCACAAGTTCTGGGACCGGCCCGTGGGTCCTCACCCCATCCACATGTGGGAGCTCGACACGGCGAACAAGTACGACGCTGGGTTGTTTGTACGGGTGTTGAACTTCTACCAGGTGCACCATGGCGAGTTGTCGGTGTTGATCCACCCCACCACGCCGGCAGGCGATCTCGTGGACCATACCAAACACGCTCTTTGGCTCGGCAAGCCACAGGACCTTGTGACCAGTGTTTTATGAGACCTTCGAAGCGTCATTGGTCAATACTCATGAGTCGTTGACACGAGTCATTTTGGTCGGTGTTCTGACTTGATATCGGGTTATATTGGTGTTGATATCGGGTTATATTGGTGTTGATATCGGGTTATATTGGTGTTGATATCGGTGAGATGTTATTGACGATGGTTTCAAAGTGTATTAGTCATAAATATATGACGTTATCAATATCGATCAAATTGGTCTTGGTCTTGGCATTGGTAGTATGCAGTTGTATCAGCCGGATGATGAATCACCGAAAACAAGGCTGGCAGTGTCAACTGAATCTCAGACCGAAAGGGTTGCACCCCTGGTTTTTGATTCGATGTCTGAATCATCCAGTGAAGGCATTAAAAGCTACCCCTGGTTGTTGACTCGATGTCTGAATCATCCAGTGATCAACAGCTAGGGATGTCTCTACTAACTCTACTATACTTTGGTGGCTTTGGCTCACGTCAGTACTGGTTCTCATGTCCATTCGAGGAGTCGTCCGGCGATTACAGTGTGGGCCCAAACACCGCAATATGTGGAAAGGATCTAACATAGGTGTATGCTTCTGCACTCACTGATACATACTTTCAGTATCACAATGAAGGATACTAAAATCAGACCCTTTGAATACTCCCGGCATCTCCAGACATAATAGAACCACAAGCAGCACCAGTGGATTGAGCGTTCTTACTTGGCAGCAGAGACAGAAGCGGATCGCTTGAAGTCACCAGAATCGGAAACCTTGTTTTGGTCCAAGCACTAGCGTTAAGCACGCAAGACATCTTCTCCTTGTCAGAGCAGAAAGAAACAGATCCCTAGGCACTGGCAGTTCCGTTGGTGGAGACGGCCTCATCGTTGATCAATCCACAGACACTACCAAACAAGTCACCGTGGTGGTCAGAGACTCAAAGAAGAGGACACATAACAAACTTGTCTGGGGTATGAGGCAAGTTGGAGGCAGCAGGTAGCAGCAGCAGGTAGCAGCAGAAGCAGGACATTGAAAAGTGGGGTGGAAGAAGCTCCAAAGCCACGGTTGGAAGCAATGCTTGAGTTGGTTCCTTTCCTGACTGGTAACTGTCGTCAGGCAGCCTTAACACTGCTTCCATGGACGGGACTAAGACGCAGTCGTTCTTCTTTTCGAAGCACGTATAGACGATACCATCAGGCCAGACGTCGGTCATGTCGCCATGGTAAAGAGCAGCGATGTCAGTGGCTTTCGTGGTCTCTTAGCGTTACAGCGTATTCGGAGAAGACAGTACTCGGAGAAGACCGTGGTCGGAGAAGACAGGAGTAGCCAAGTTTCCAAAGTTCTGTCAGCGCAGCCGAAGGTCTTGAAAGTGGAGTCACCACCGGAGAAGTCAGCTGTGTCCACCTCACCACAGGAGAAGTCCGCCTCACCACAGGAGAAGTAGGCAGCAAGAGCAATTCTGGTGTGCTCGTGATCGTTAGAAGAGTATCCGAGGGTACGACCAGCCCTTGCTCTTGGGTAAGACCAGCCCTTTCTCCCAGTCTCTGACAGCAGCTTAACGAAAGCAGGAGCTTCAGTGTTAGTCTTGTTGTTGGTGACCTCGCTATTCCCTACTCCGGTGCCAAAGGTAAGAGCGGAGTGATGAATGGACCAAAGGTTTCCGTGATAAATCAAGGAGCCCAAAGAGTTGGTTTGGGCCAGACAGTCTGGGTGGCATTCGTCTCCACGACATTAAGAATGTTCAGGAATAAAGAAAGTAGAGCATTTCTGTGGGTGGTTGGGTGACTGTTTGTGGTTAAGGCTGTGACTTATGAGATGGTGTATCTGAGACATTTCATGTGGATAATGTTGAGATGGATACACTGTGTGCACCTTAGGCGAGACCCATGACTGTACGATGTCTCTAGTCTAGTGTACTCTGTACTCTCGTCTGGTTTATAGTGTACTCTGTACTCTCGTCTGGTTTACAGTGTACTCTGTACTCTAGTCTGGTTTATAGTGTACTCTGTACTCTAGTCTACTCTAGTGTACTGTGTACTCTAGTCTACTCTGTACTCTAGTCTCAGTCCCTACTCACATCTATACAAATCTATTACCATTCTTTATGTTCTTCAGTACATTCATCCCACTCATTCTTTCCTCGTTGATGGTACAATGTCATTGTTCTAGAATACTCAAACGACCATAGCACTTGTGCACCGCTGGAACGGCGTGGGTATCACAGTTTTATGTAGCATAATCCTCTTTAGTATAGTAGGGAAGTGGAACTACTACACCACATCAGCGCACCACTCACAGGTGGGAAACCGAAACTGAAGTACTGTTTTCGAGATTGACATCAGCATTCGCCTACAGAAGACCCAATAGTTCTAGAGATTTACTTGTATTACATTTTACTGCTAATACTGGGAGTTTTGTTCATTTGTTGACGGATCCGCAAAAAGTGGGAATCCGAGTAAATATATAGCTGGCAGGAAAAGACGGTGAACGCAATGACGAGGACGAATCTGAGGCCAAATGAGTTCCTGGCATTGGTAGGCTTGAAAGATACCTCTATGGTCGTGTCCAACCAGGTCTACTACACAACTACAATAAACTACTACAATAAACTACTACACTACCACAATAAACTAATACACTACACTAATACACTACTACAATAAACTACTACAATAAAATACTACAATAAAATACTACACTACTACAATAAACTACTACACTATACAATAAACGACTACACTACCACAATAAACTAGTACACTAATACAATAAACTACTATAAACTACTACACTACTACAATAAACTACTACAATAAACTACTACACTAATACACTACACTAATACGTACAATAGACTACTACACTACTACAATAAACTACTACACTACTACAATAAACTACTTTACTCTACAATAAACTACTACACTAAACTACTAAACAACTACAATAAACTGCTACAATAAACTACTACAATAAAGTACCTCCTTGGAGCTTCTTGACTGCAGCACGTCTTCTGGACAGCATGGCAATCTGGTCATTAAGGTAGTCGGCCTCTGCTTGATTTCCTCCTCCTTCAACTTGGTAAGCTCTTCTTGAGGAATGATATCGTCCCATTCCACATCGGCCTTGTAATCTGTGACCTCGAACTGCTTGAGGAACTCCTCCGAACCCAAGTTAGATTCACCCAAGTCTGGCGTAGTGATATGGTCTTCAGCCCGACTTAACACATCATCCAAATTCAATTCTTCCAATTTCTTCTGGTTATCGGACGCAGCAAACATATTGGCCGCACCAAACTTCAAGGTCTGAGACAATTTACTGGATGTAGGTTCAGTCTTGTTTTTTTTGGATCCCGAATGGTCGGTCATTCCCAAGGAGATGATGGCATACTCCAAAATCATCTTCTTCCTGGCCCTTTCCAAGATCTCTTCTTCCACTCTGTCTTTCGAAACAAATCTGTAGACTGAGACGTGCTTCTTTTGTCCAATTCTGTGGGTACGTGCCATGGCCTGCAAGTCAGCTTGTGGGTTCCAGTCCGAATCGAAAATAATCACAGTATCGGCAGTCATCAAGTTGATACCCAACCACCAGCTCCAGTGGACAAAAGGAAAACACACTACTACAATAAACCACTACAATAAACTACTACAATAAACTACTACAATAAACTACTACAATAAACTACTACACAACTTAAATTCTGACACTCTCCAGTCAGTCTCCCCATTAAAATATCTATGGTTCAAAACTAGAACAATTGGATGTGGTGCAATTTATCTCATTCCCAGTACTATCCTTCTTGAATACTTCAATGGTCACAACAGACACCGCATACGCCTCTATTATAGCTTGATTCCTTTCTTCAGGCATGAAACCAACAAGGCATAGAGTCCGTCTTGTAATCAGAATTATTATGCAATCCCAGGCTTTAAACTGGCTCTGCAATGATTGTACTTTTCTAAAAGCTTATTGATATAACCAATCTTTCCAGGAACAATGACCTAACAGTACAGTATTTTTCATAATTATTCAAATGAGCGCAGCAAAATGTTCAAACCACACTAGCAAAATTAAACAAACTGATAAGTCGAAAAGTTTTGTACTTATGACCAAAAAAATGCTAAGGATCAAGGACTTGAAATAAGCGGTTTATGTGAAGTCTTAATTTAATATTCAAAACAGTAACTTTTTGAATTGTTGGTTTCTTTAATATTGCAAGTGTGGTTTGAATCTTTTTATCGGCTGGTTTGAAACGTTTTGAAAAGCACTGTAACTGTATTCGGAACGGCTACTAATGATAGGAACTCACCCGAACAGCATTATGGATATTTCGAATACTTGATATCTGTATTAAACTATCCCCTAAGCTCATGTAATGCACTCCTTACTTCTCGAAGCTACACTGTTGCTCGCATTATATATCTGGAGGGATACTAAGCCTAGGCTCTTTCTCATGATCAAGTCATAGAAACTCGTACTCAGGAAATCTAGCATTCGCCAAATGTGTTTTATACTGAGTAGATCTCCAGATTTAATTAGACTGCTGTATTCAACAGGAAAATGCCATGTGTGAAGTGGTTTTTAAACTGTTCAAAGCAGTGTATAGTGTAGTGTAGTGTAGTGTATACATTGTTTTTCAAATCTATTCAAACCCGCAAGATAAAAAAAAATCACACTAGCAAAATAACAAACCACTAATTCAAAAGGTTTCGTACTCCTTCTACTTCAGTTCCATGTATTTTCACCCTTGATTGATATTGCAAGACCCCCAAATGTACTACATATAAGATAATGCTCCAGATTCAACATTTCAGAATCTTGAATTCTAATGAAAGTTAGTGTGAACATTGGTTTGAAAGATTGTGCAAAGGAGTACATAGCATTTTGCTGTGTTGGTTTGAATGGTTTTCAAAACACTGTAGTGTATAGTCTATAGTGTAGTGTATAGTCTATAGTGTAGTGTATAGTCTATAGTGTAGTGTATAGTCTATAGTGTAGTGTATAGTCTATAGTGTAGTGTATAGTCTATAGTGTAGTGTAGTGTAGTGTAGTGTATACATTGAAATCTATTCAAACTAGAGCAGCAAAATTACAATGTTTCTGAAAACAAACTAGTGAGATAAAACAATTCAAACGACACTAGCAAATTAAACAAACCAATCATTCAAAAATTATCGTACGCTTTTCGCTACAATTCCTTTCGGTTTTGAGCCCTGACTAATAATGCAAGACTCCTAAATTTATCAAATATTAGACAATCATCCAGATTTAACATTTCATCACTTTGAATTTGGATTAAAGTTCATGTGAAGCATTACGCCATTTGGTTTGAAAGACTTTGCATAAAGTACGAACCATTTTGCTGCGCTGGTTTGAATAGTTTCAAAAAACACTGTAAACAAATCAATGTTTCAAAAGATTCGTACCCCTTCCAGTTCAGTTCCATCCGTTGGCTCATACTGGTACTACAAGTCCCCAAATGTAGTACACTGGTTTTGAAACTATTCAAACCAACACAGAAAAATGTTTCGTACTCCTTCGCACAAAATCTTTCAAACCAAATGTTCACACCAACTTTCATTAGAATTTAAGTTTTCTGAAATCTTAATTCTAGACGATTACCATAGATGACTACATTTGGGAGTCTTACAGTACCAGTGAAGGGCTAGGACTGACGGAACTGAAGTGTGACGGGTAGGAAATCTCCAAATTATTGTATAATTTGCCAGTGTGGTTTGAATCTTTTTATCGTGCTGGTTTAAATAGTTTCGAAAAACACTGTACATATGACACAAACCTCCAGAGTCAGCAGAACTTCGAAGTCTAACGGAGGTTGGTGAAACCATTACATTATTTGGTTTGAAGATGTGAAGGGGTACGAAAGCTGTTGAATTATTGGTTTGTGAATATTGTTGCTCTAGTTTAAATAGTTTTGAAAACAATGTATACACTATACACTGTACACTACACTGTACACTACACTAGACACAGTGTTTTTTAAAACTATTCAAACAGGCGCTATAAAATAATTCAAACCACACTAGCAAATTAACAAACCAATAATTCAAAAATATCGTACCTCTTCTACTTCAGTTCCATCTGTTTTGGGCCTTGGTTGATATTTCAAGACTCCTAGATTTATTACCTCTTAGTCAATCATCCAGTTTTAACATTTTAGAATGCTGAATTCTAACGGAAGTTGGTGTGAACAGTTGGTTTGAAAGACTATGCGAAGGAGTACGAACATTTTGCTGCGCTGGTTTGTATAGTTTCAAAAACACTGTACTGTTTCGCAATCCTTAGCACAGTTTTTTAAACCAAATGGCGTAATGCTCCACACCAACTTTATTTAAAATTCAATGTGGTGAAATCTCAAATCCAGATTGTCTTCTATAAATTTAGGAGTCTTGCAATATTAATCAAGGGCTAAAACCGGTCAAAACCACCTCAATACCGAAAGAAACTGAACTGGTAAGGGTACGATGCTTTTTGAATTATTGATTTCTTTAATGTGCTAGTTATAGCGCAGTTTAAATGGTTTCAAGAAATACTATACACTATACACTATACACTATACACTATACACTATACACTATACACTAGATACTAGATACTAGATACACTACACTAGATACTCTAGCAAAATTAAAAAAACTATAATTCAAAGTCTCTTTTTTGAATATTTAATAAAGACTTAAATGGCTTATTTCAAATCCTTGATCCTTAGCACTTTTTAGTCATATACGAAACTGTTTGACTTATCACTTTTGCTAGTGTGGTTTGAACATTTTACCATGCCAATTTGATAATTTTTGAAACACTGTACCAATCATTCAAAAAGGATCGTACGCCTTTCACTCCATTCCATCCGTCTTGACCCTTGTTTAATATTGAACGACTCCCAATTGTCTCCCAATTGTCTCCCAATTGTCTCCCAAATGTACTGCATGTAAGGCATACCTCCAGATGTAATATCCGAATATTCGATTCTAAGGAAAGGTGAAACACCTCATTCGGAAGGACTGTGCGCAGGCGTAGGAAACTTTTGACTTATCACTTTTGCTAGTGTGGTTTGAACATTTTGCTATGTCAATTTGATAATTTTTAAAACACCGTAGTGTTACTCCTTACATTGTTCACGTGCCAACTTACTACGCTGCTATTGGGATCGATCCAGATTTTTGCCAAGGTAAAAAAGCCTATGGAGTTTTTTAGTGGTCAAGGAAAGTTTGCCAAAGTTTGTCCATATACGGCAATCGGCCCAGTGAATCTTAGTAGTTCTGTCTAGTGTCATTATGTTTCTACTAGTGCCGTTTGTCCTTCCTGTATACTACCACAATAGGATTCAAACTACTGATACTAGGGATACTGATAGTGGTATATTAAAATAGGGTATGGGTAGCTTATGGGGATAGAGTACGTCTATGGAATGTGTGACATCCTTCAAGCCTATGAACATCTATGGATTGTGTGACATCCTTGGAAGACTATGGACATCTATGGAATGTGTGACATCCTTCAAGCCTATGGCAGTTGCTATCTGTTAATCAGCCTAAGCTACTTCAATAGTTTGCAAGTGAAATGTGCTCCCAAATACTATGGGCCTACCCAAAAACCTCCAGGCAGAAACGTCACACATCTATAGTGCACAAAACACTTTAGCCAAATCAGCTGGTAATCCAGGAACGTGGGAAAAACGTATTGTGTAAGCCTGCACCAGAGGTGGTCCAATACTCACTTGCCCATACAATGCACAAGCTTCCAGAGAACCAATTCTCCCTATCAAGTCACCAAATAGCAGGTGTACCGATCTATGTTGACTGCATTATAATTATTCTCTGTGAAACGATCTGTATGTATGAAAGTATGATACTCCATCCTTCAACCACCACTTCTACCACGACCACTTCTACCACAACCACTTCTACCACAACCACTTCGACTTCTCATGAGCAAACCCCAGACGTATATGGTAGATACAGAGAATACGGAGGATAGAATACGGAGGATAGAATATGGAGGATAGAATATGGAGGATAGAATATGGAGGATAGAATATGGAGGATAGAATATGCAGGATAGAATATGGAGGATAGAATACGGAAATAGACCAATCTAAGCTCATACTACCTATCCCAACAATAAACTGTCCTTTGTAGAATACCCTACTCCTCAAAGTAACCGTTGCATCGGCCTCATCCAATCCTTGCAAGTATCACTTGTGCACCTCGGAGCTTCCTCGTTCCCCTGTATTTGCATAAACCTCCTTATTCCATTTTCGTTTCCAAGTATAAGCAGTTTGAAGTTTGATGTTATACTCTTCCGCTCAGATGCCGAGTGGCCCTTCTCCATGAAATCATGCCAGAATTTCTTAATGTATTCTGGTATTGTATTGGCCCCTTTACCTGATGCTTTACCCGGTGATACAGAAAAAATTCCGTTTCTTCCACTGGTCTATTGGTCAAGTCTTTGGAAGATGGAACATACTGCATCTAGCGCAATGTGCGTTCAAGAAGTAGTGATTCGTCTTTAACCAAAAATACACGGCTGGTTGCGGCCATGAACCCGCAAGCGACCGAAACTTCCCAGCTGCAGAAACGGCCCTTTGCCAAGTCCTTCTCAGCTTTCATTCTCATATTGTAATATTGCAAGCGAAAGATCCAGCAACTGGTCCAAATGTTGGTCGAATTCCTCGCTCGTGTCACGGGACAAGGTGTCTTTGGCTATGACAGTTTGTTGGGCCGCACTGACCATTTCACCCGCTCTTCATTGTTGTTTTTTCCGCACTACTGCAGTATCAAAGCAGCAGGTGGTGTTTAGCACCCAGTGCAGTTTCGCAGCTGGCAGTTGCTGGAGTCGCAGCGACATTCCGCAAGCCCTCTCCATACAGTCGCAAACTCACATAAACACTCGCTTGCTAACTACACCACGTCTTCTCACCGTCCACGGAAACAACGTGCCTGAGTGAACACACTGATTAGCAACGAGCAGAAGCAGACCGAGCAGAACGAACAGAGCTGGGAGTAACAGAACGAACAGAACTGGAAGTGAACCAGAACTAACAGAGCTGGGAGTAACAGAACTAACAGAGCTGGGAGTAACAGAACTAACAGAGCTGGGAGTAACAGAACGAACAGAACTGGGAGTAACAGAACGAACAGAACTGGAAGTGAACCAGAACGAACAGAACTGGAAGTGAACCAGAACTAACTTCAAAAACTGGACTCCCGAAAGCGGACTCCCAAAAGTCCCAAAAGTCCCAAAACAAACTAAAAGTCCCAAAACAAACTAAAAGTCCCAAAATAAACTAAAAGTCCCAAAACAACCCAAAACACACCTGGCCGGACTGACTCCTAATAACCGCACCCCTAATAATCAATACAGTCCTAACCAGTCCCCACACCATCTGTTCCAAATGTCCCAGACAGACCTTATTGCAGATGACTTCTCCATCCCCCAGCTAGCATTGCCAAAAGACGAGGATCAACCTCGCAAGAAAAACGACCGCTTTCCCTATAGCGACCAGCCCAAAAACATCGGCAATGCATTCAATTTCTTTAAGCGCCGCTCGGATCCCAAGGAAAACAGGTATGCGTCTGCAGACCTTCAAAACGAGGGCGATGTGCGAATGCCGTTCAGTGAGCAAGACATGAGAAGTGTTGATAATGAGAGCCGCGAAAATGGCAGTTTGAATGGCAGCCAGAATGATAGGTTTACCGAGAGTCGCGAAAATGAAACTGAGCTTTGGGCTGATGGAAGACCGGCTCTGGCTGAGGGAGACAGGAGAGACCGTGTAAATGACTCCCGTGCCATCAGTCCCAGAGAAACTACCGGAATAGGTTCTGGGGCGTCCCAAGACTTCCCGGAGCCTGAGCCGTACACTGGGCATGGGCATGGAGGCGGCTCAAACAATGTGTATGGACCAGGAAGTGGATCTAATGCCTATGGATCTGGAGGCCCCAATGTGTTTGGATCCGGCGGCAGCTCTGAGATGGTGGAGGAGAGCCCGTCGAAAGAGGCACTTGGCCGGACTGGAGGAGGCAGTTTCTTACGCAAACCAACAACCTTTTTCGGCCGCAACTTGTCCACGGGCGATGCCCTTGGCGACGGTGGTGCTGTGGATGACCAGAGAAGATCCAGAGGTCTCTTTACGCTTTTCCGCAAAAAAAATAGAGACAGGGACAAGCGCCATGGCGTGGTGGGTGCTGATGATGATGCCGAGTTTGATACCGAGGATAAAGAAACTGGTGAACGTGCACAGATCCTCCTTAGTTCCTTGGTGCTTGGAGCCCCGGCCATCAACATCCTTGCGTCGTGTCTCTGTGAAGACGAATATGGCATAGCCCGTGCGCCGCTCTTGACCAACTTGATAGGCATCAAGGTGACGGATGTGTCACGGTCAGTGTTGACAAAGAACAAGAAATTCCGTATTGACTTGGAGTATGGAGTTTCTCCTCAACGCTTGAAATGGTCCGTGGAGAAAACTGCCAAGGATGTGCTCTACTTGCACTCGCGCTTCAAGTGGCTAGCCTTGAGAGGTGCCCTCAAGTCGGACGATCTTCCTCGGTACCCTGTTCCTCCGCTGTTACGCAGGGAAAAGAAGCCTGCACGCAGCAGAGGCCAGGGCCAGAATCAGGGCCAGAGCATGGCCCAGAGCCAGAGCCACGGCCAGAGTGTGGGCCAAATCTTGGGTCAAAACGTGGTACAGACCCAGAGCCATGGCCAAGGCTCTCTCAATGTGCCGGACCTAGAAATGCAACATGATAACATTTCATTGGTCAGCGGTGTCAGTCTCCATGACCGGCTCTCCACGCTCCGGGCACATTTCAGTGCCGAGTCGCTGGTTTCGTCGCTCAGCACCAGCTCGCCCGAGCAGATGCGCCGTTTGATTCTGAACAACCAGAACTACGTCAAGGAAATGGAAAAGTACCTTTCTGACCTTAACCTCGTGGTGTCGATGCGACCCCAGTCCAACCGGTTGTTTCAGTTCTTCGAGATCTCACCCATCTCTTCGCTTCTAAGCTATGAAACTGGCTACATTGGCAAACAGGGAATGATTCACGTGGGAGGAACTGCCAGCTCGCAAGGATGGCGTGTGGGCCACTTCAAGGCCAACGACTTGAAGGGAATGATTGACCGGCGCCTGGAGAAATGGTTCTTGGTGCGTGGCTCATACGTCATGTACATCTCTGATATCATTTCCACCACTCCGTTGGAGGTGTTCCTCATCGACTCAGGCTTCAAGATGTCCTACAAGGGCGATGCATCCGGCAAGGTGGACCACAGAGTGTCGGATCTGGAGTCGGAGTTCGAGGAGGAGATGGAACACCGCATGGACCCTGGTGACGAGGAGGCGCTTTCCAAGGTGCTGAACAAGGTTTTCAAGCATTTGCGTATTGTGTTAGAAAACCTGGAGCGCAAGTTGGTAATAATCCCCAAGTCCAGGGTTGAACAAAAACTCTGGATCGCATCTCTCAATGCGATGATCAAGAGTAATGTGTGGGTTGGCGAACACCGGTTCGGATCTTTTGCACCCATCCGGAAAAACGTCTATGCCCAATGGTTGGTGGATGCACGGGACTACTTTTGGGCCATTTCGTCTGCACTTGAGCTTGCCAAGGATGTTATTTTCATCCACGATTGGTGGCTCTCGCCGGAGTTGTATCTCCGTAGACCAGCCAACGGAAACCAGCAGTTTAGGATTGACCGGCTCTTGCAGAGAAAAGCACAACAGGGTGTCAAGATCTTTGTGATTGTGTACAGGAATGTGGGCACTACAATCCCCATCGATTCGTTGTATACCAAGCACCTGATCTTATCGTTGAACCAGGAAAATATCCATGTGATCAGGTCGCCCAACCAGCTTCTCCAAAATACTTATTTCTGGGCCCACCACGAGAAGATCTGCATCATTGACTACAACATTGGCTTTTTGGGTGGTATTGACTTGTGTTATGGCCGGTACGATACGCCTGATCATGTTTTAGCCGATGATTCTGGTGTGGACTTTGAAAATCTTACTCCAGGAGAACCTTCTCTTGATGAGTTCAATAATTTCCGCATTTTCCCTGGAAAAGACTACTCCAACACCAGAGTCAAGGACTTCTCCAACCTTAACAAGCCATACGAGAGTCTCTATGACCGCAGTGTGGTGCCCCGGATGCCATGGCATGATATCCATATGATGACGTCCGGCGAAGTGGCACGAGACTTGGCCCGTCACTTTGTTCAGCGGTGGAATTACCTCTTACGGCAAAAGAGACCCAGCAGACTCACTCCGCTCCTCACTCCTCCGCCAGATATGACTCCAGAAATGGCCAAGGAAATGAACCTTAATGGAACTTGTGAAGTGCAGGTGTTGCGATCTTCAGGAAACTGGTCTCTTGGACTTAAGCAACACGAGGAGTCCATTCACCAGGCGTATTTGAAGCTCATCGAGACGTCGGAGCATTTCATCTACATCGAGAACCAGTTCTTCGTGACGTCGTGTTTCATCGACGGCACAGAGATCCAGAACCGAATCGGAGATGCCATCGTGGACCGTATTATTCGGGCCCACAAGGAGGGAAAGACATGGAAGGCCATTATTTTGATCCCATTGGTTCCTGGCTTCGAGTCACAAGTGGACGAGTTGGATGGGTCCTCAGTTCGTGTGGTCATGCAGTGCCAGTACATGTCGATCTCCCGTGGTACATCTTCACTCTTTGCCAAACTCCGCAAGGCTGGAATCGATGCTGACGACTATATCCAATTTTTCTCATTAAGGAAGTGGGGCATTTTGGGCAAAAACAGAGACCTCGTCACGGAACAGCTCTACATCCATGCCAAGATCATGATTGTGGATGACCGTGTGGCTATCATTGGCAGTGCCAACATCAACGAGCGGTCCATGAGAGGACTCCGTGACTCGGAAGTGGCTGCGGTGATCCGGGACTCTGATACCATCAAATCCACCATGGATGGAAAACCTTACCGGGTTGGAAAATTTGCCCACTCGCTTCGGCTCCGGCTCATGAGAGAACATCTCGGAGTGGCCGTGGATCTATTGGATATTGTGGAGCGCAAGTTCGAGAAGATCCTCTTATTCTCACGTACCAAGGAAGGTATCAACGCTGCCACCAATGAATTCGAAAAAGAGGCAGATTCCGTCATGTCCGCAGCAGTTGAGCTTGCAACAAGACACGTTTTGCAAGAACATAGTGGTACGCAACGGTGGAAGAGTTTCTGCCAAAAAATGGGACTCAAGGAAGAAGTCTTACCGGTTCCCTACGATATTCGGTTCGAAGATTACCCAACTCCTGCATCGTTGCCGTTATCGTTCAATAACCGAACTGGACCTCACGAGGCCAACGTTGGAATCCGGGATAAGAAGAAACATTCGTTCGATCCCAGAGTCCAGAATAGTGCCGACCACAAACGGGACGTATATGGAGAAGGAACGGACCAGTTCCGTGGCCCCAAAGGTAAATTTGCCCGTTTGAATAGTGCCAAGTTCCTCCGGCGCTTGTCACGTGAGTTGATGGAGGTAGATCCCGACAAGTCGTTTTTGCCAGATATCCATAATGTGAAGGAGTTTTTGGAGTCGAACGATGCAGAGATCTTCCACCATGAAAATGGTCAGGATGAGGTTGCTGCCCGGAACAACGAGCGGTGGATGCTTTTGAAGCGGATTTCCTATTTGCAGATGGTGGCCGCACGTGATGCCCAGCAGACGGAGATTGAGCGGAAAAAACGGGTCGCTGCTGGCTTATCGCCCACGATTTATGATACCGATAAGCCACAGAGTTCAGGAGATAAGCGTGGCTTGGAGAGGGTTCTGGAATCTTCCAAGAGTCTGGACCCATCGTCCAATAAGCTTCTGGACACCTCAAATAAGGTCCTGGATGCCTCCACCAAGGTCCAGGAAGCAGCATTGAACAAGGCCCTGGACTCTTCTAACGTGAATGGAATCATGGGTGTTTCTGATGGCTTCAACGAGAACTTGAACATCAGTGCCAAGGTCAACGTGACCAACATGGACAACGAAGGGTCTGGCGACAACAAAGGAGCCAAGTACGAGGTTGTGCCCGAAAAGGGAGCCGATGTGGTTGCTCCCGAGATCAATGCAGAGCAAATCCCCGTGGTTTCCGTGGACGACGAAGGTTTCAGAGACACGATCCGCAAGATCAACCTGCCTGGACTCGATAGTTTTAGCAAGTTTGTGGATCCGTTCTCGTTCGATGACCCATTAGACCCTGATTTCTATGAGGATATCTGGTTCGACAATGCCCGGCGCAACACGGACATTTTCCGGTTAATTTTCCATTGCCAGCCAGATGATGCAGTGCCCACCTGGAAAGAGTACATGCACTTCATGAAGTTGCAGAAGGCATTCCGGGTGGCCCAATCTGAAGATGCGGCCCATAAGAAGACACTGTTCGACCTGGACTCCGAGCTGCAAACAGAACAACAGCACGAAAGACCTGACCACCGGCGCCGCAGCAGCCATGCTACCATCAACATTAGCGAGTACGGCAACGAAAACGGGTTCTTGGGGTCGGTTCCGAGTGGTCGTTATGGTCATCCCCAGAGCATTGCTGAGGAGCCAGAGCAAACCACGGAAAAGCCCGTGCAGCTTCAAGATTTGCACGAAGACTCCGATGTGAAGGACACCATGGAGGAGTCGGATGAGTCCACGGGTGAAGAGTCGGAGAAACAGAACAAACGAGCAAGCACCAAGTCCAACTCGTTCCGCAAGAGAAGACCCGGGGCTTTCAGTGCCCGGAGAAGAGTGCATGCGGGTGACCGGATCTATGAGAGAGACTCAGCACAGCGGATTCTTCAAGAGGTCCATGGCCACCTTGTGCTTTTCCCCGTGGACTGGCTCCACCGAGAGTTAGAGGGTGGAAATTGGTTCTTTAACACCGACCGTCTTCCCCCAATTGAGATTTATGACTAATGGTGTTTTTCCTTTGAGGGTCAGTCTCTCATTTCCATTTATACTCTGAACATATGCAAATATATCTCATAGAGTAGTGGAGTAGAACTAGTCTACTCGTTTAGTGTAGTTGTCAGAAACTACTACCTTTAGTAGTGTAATAGACTGTAGTAGGAGACTCTGCGTGTACAGCCCGCTCAAGATGTCTTGTTAAACCGGAACGTTTGTTTTTAAATGGGAGTTTAGAAGAGCAGCATTCTTAAAGTAGAGGAGCAAGACTTCGAATATCAAATCTGGCAATGAATGAAGCAATCTCGTTCACTTTCCATCCAATATTCCCACCTTTTTCACCACTGATACGCAACTCTCACTCAAGTATGAAGATACCACGTTGTACACTATTCCGAGGTTTTCTAAATGGTGTAGCATGGCAGAGCACACCCAAATATTAATTCAAGTTTTTCGTCTGCACACGAACTTTGTGTAAGACAACACTTAGATCTGATTCTTGTTGTCTTCAATGACAGTCTCAAGGACAGTGGATAGACTTCTGGGCTTCATTGAACAGGGTTTTGGGACATAGCTATTGCGTTGATAATAACCATTATACATTCCAGTGACAAGTCATTTTGTATTCTTATCGAGATCAAAACCTTTATCAATACCACCCTTTTTGGATATGTGATTTGTCACTAATGTTTCCAGGCTTTTAAGTAATGGTTGGCCAGATCATGAACATTCTGAGAATAGCATCCAGAATATTTGTTCCACTTCTTGTTGATCCATAGAAGGAAATTGGTATGCATATAATCCACGTTATGTGGCTGTTATACCGAATTTCGTCCAATCTTCAAAACATTCCAAGTAGATGACCCGATTGCCGCCTCTCGACCTCATTTCTCATAATGCAATTAATAAAGTAGGCCAATTAACGTTTGTTGCTGAAGTGCTAGTGATGTTGAACCGAGCTGGATTAATCATAGTGTAGTTGTACTTCAACGATTCTTGTATTGAAATTCCTTTCAAGACAAAGTCGTTTTGGGTGCGTTTCTGTATGTCATCATGCTACTGCTCAGTGTGATTCCGAGTTGTATTACCCACTGTGAATGATGATCTCTGTATCAATATCATTTGTACCATTTGGCAGTGTACATGGACATTGCAAGTTTCCTATGGCGTTAGGTCTTCTGTTTACCATGTCTTTTCACCGGTGATTCTTCCAAAGAAGAACTCTGAATTACCAATAAAGGTTTTGGGAAATGTTAACACTGGTGAGTGTAAGCCATCCCAATTTGTATGATGTTAGATCACTGTGGCTGAGACTGGCCATTGTTCGGACTAGATAGAAAATGCAGCAAATACCCCAATAACTAGGACGCTACCTCACAAGGGTCTAACGGAAATTGTCTAACATAATCATTTCTTGAAGCTGTAGTCATTTATAAGGAGGTATCAGGCCATTAATTGGGTCATGTGAACGTTGGGTGGTGTGAAAGTGAGATAGGAAAGATTGATGGAAAGATGGAACGATGGAGGATGGTAGGATGGAGGATGGTAGGATCGTAAATCAACATGTCAGTATCACAGGGTTAGTATGACATCGGAAAGTTGTCATGGAGCAGTCTGAAATAGGAAGGTCGACATAGAATCATGATGTGTCGTAGTAACGAAGGATGGGTATGAGCACGTAATGGCAGTAATCACACTAGTCATAGACATCAGTGTCATGATTAGGGTCTAGACCACACGATCATGACTAGGGTCTGGACTATACTGACATATAATTTCAGGGGGTAATCAGAAAAACTTATGGTGAGAAGGGGCGGGAGGTGCTCCTTATATAGTCGTAAAAGCGGGGTTGTGCATGGCTGCAATTCTGTAGTCCGGTATATCCCACCCAAATCCATCATATGCAGGACCTTTCATATCACGCCCCCAGCATACGCTCTAGAATCGGGCGTGAAATTAGATCCAAGGCTTCAGAGACCCATTATCAACCACTTTAAAGTAGTTGTATAGTGTAACCAGTGTAGGCAGTGGCAGTTGGGGGTGGTACCAATCGCAATCAATAAGTAATGATGTATGCACGCTGCTGTAGATACAACTTAATGACTCAATCTGAATGCAACATGGATCCTAGTATCCCGCAGTTCGCGTAATAAGGATATGCTTCAGTCTAACACATGGCTCAGAATTTGAACCTTGTGTGACTAAAGCGTATTCGTACTGAGCAGACGCCAGAGTGTCAGATATGCAAGGGTACAATTGATTTGACATGAATACCCCCAGGATACACAGAAGTACGTGGCCGGCCCGAAAACGGATCTTTCGAATCAAGTCTGAACGTTCCAGTATTGTCTGTATGCACGATCTCTTGGGTGTATGCAGGATCCAATCAACAAGTGCAGTAAAGCCACGAATGCAACGACTGCCCATGGTTTTCATACCACCGAATCTCTTTTGATGGTCTTGGCGCTCATTAAAGAAGTCAGTGGAAGCACCAACATGCACTCAGGGACTTTTTCTGCTCCAACATTGGCACACGTCACGTGCAAAGTGTATCTGACAATAGAAGGATCATGGAAATAAGTCAAAATCAAATCTCCAAATTGCCAAACCCGCACGAAACGATTACCGGTGTCACCGGATCGTCAGATCGGCCCCCTTTTTTCCAACCCCTTGCTTGGATCTTCAATTTGGAAGATCTGACCATGGGTCGTGCGCGTTTCATAACCCACCTTTTGAACCACCGCACCTCCTTCTCTCCACCACATGTTCATCCAACTTCTCTCGTATGTGGGCGTGGTGGTAGGCTTTTTCTTGCTCGTGTTAGCCATAGCGCTGGGCCTCTACTACATCTCCGAATTGGTAGAGGAGCACACCGAGCCCACCAAACGTATCCTCAAGAGACTCATCTTGGCGGACCTCGTGTTGTTCGTGCTCTTGTGGATGTTCGACTCGTTCCCGTTCAAACTTATAGCGTTCCTGATCTTCTCCCACGTGGTGTACATGCAGAACCTTGCCCGGTTCCCGTACGTGGAGCTCACGTCGCCCATCTTCCTTGTGTCGTGTGTGCTAGTCGTGGCCAATCACATGTTGTGGTTCAACCACTTCCACCACCCATACATTCCTCCCATTGAAGTCCGCTTGCAGCCCGAATATACACCTGCCCGGGTGCCTCTGTTCACAGAGGTGTGTTCGTTTTTTGGGCTCTGTGTGTGGTTTGTGCCGTTTGCCTTGTTCGTTTCGTTGAGTGCCCACGACAATTTGCTTCCCCACCATGTGGAGAGCTCCGAAAACGGCCGGAAAAAGAACACGGGCTTGGCCAAGGCTGTCGTGGCTACCATCCGTGATAGCATCTACTCGGTGAGTAGAAAGCTAGGGTATGAGCTCGACCCCAACTATGGTACCATTGTCTAGTCGTCTTGTGGTCTATACTGAATGACATTCCGATGCATAGAACAATTAGTTACACTCATTTGCATCTAAGACTCCTTTGCCTCTTAGAGTCTTGGCTCGTTTTATCCCTTGGCTTGGCTTCTCTGCTCACATGGTGAAACAGCCAGAATCAGTGATCATTGTAAGACACCCCCATCCATGCTTATGGTATGCTCGGAATTAGAATCTGGTGACTATTCTAGGAACTGAAACCTGCCTCCATTGCATATAGACTCTCTAGTGTTCGAGAACATGATTCGGTGTATGGGTGGAAGCTCTGTAGTATGTCACCACTGGACTTATCCAGTAAATTTGACTAGCAAATATCACCAATGCACCCTTTGAGGACTCATTATTGTCTTTAACAAGGTCAACTTGTCGTAGTCGGACTCCAGCTAAAGCTATTTCCTTGAAATTATGTGCTTCTGTTGCACCTTCTTCTGGTATAATTTCGTCTGGCACAATAACAGAGGACTATGGCTAGTGCACGAACCAGCCACTAGGAACTCCATTCATCTAGTGAACACGCTTAATAGTCGGGAGTTTTCCATATCGGTCAATAAGTTTGAAGCCAAACTTGTAATTTTTAATATCCACAAGCATCAAATAAGGAAATCTGTAATGTTAGGAGATGGTTTGTTTTGTTGAATAACACCAATGTTGTGCATAGGCGACTGCATGTAAGTCAGAGAAGATGTTCTTTGTCCCAGTCCACTATTTCATATTATTTGTAGAGTCCACTTGCAATAGTCAGCTCCAATTCTATCCCATTACCTCAGCTGCATGGGATTGAGATTGAATTTCTTCTTTAGTGCATTTTTAGTGCTTTTAAGGCTCCAGTTACTCTCCAAAAATGTTCAGATAGGGCCTTCTTCCACACTAGTGTCCAGCTAGTCCATCTCGTAGCACCTATCTTAGAAGGATTTGTAGTTTTGGTGATATTTCAAGATCTGAAATTGCCTTTGATCTTTTAGTTTCACTTGCTTTTGGGGGTTCCACTCTCATGATCTTCCAACTGGGGTGTCGTTGCTTTCAGTTCGTTCTGTTGCTGTCGTTTTCAAACATCTCAATATCTGCGCACTCCCTGGACCCTAGTTCCCACCCACGACTCCGAGTTGGGTGTATTTTGAACCCGCTTATCGTCCCACTGGTTTGCGGTATCACATATTCAAATCAAATCAAACTTATAGTCTCACCAAGAAACGTAACTCGATTTAGTAGAGACCATAGTGATTAGCCGGGAAGTCTCCCATCAACGAACGCTCTATGGCAACATGACGCATCAGCTACACTTCCTAACGCCACCATAATTTACCTCCCCCCCCCCCCCCCCACTTCCCTTCTTCTTGATTAAAAAAGACGTCAGTCTTAGGGGTGTACGGGTACCAGCAAAGTAGCAACAGTACGTCATTCTCGGGTATACAAATGTGGGTAACCAGCAAGTTTCTTGTTCAGTGGTTTCTTGTGAGTCAGTAAGAATTCTCTATTGGTAAATGAACCAGAATACTAACAAGTAATGGGAACCTTGATTAAGACTATGGCACCACGTGATCCCTGAAAAACCTTGTGCTTAGAAACTGGGAGGAAAAGAAGTAGTTGGGATTCAAAAATCTTCCTGGGGGCAGAGGCTGTATTTATAGTGCTAAGGCGGGAAAGGGGCGTGCATAACATTGCATGTTTCATATTGCTCGACCTAGTTGATTTGCAACCACCGAATGTAGGCGACACGGTTTCAGGGTCCACTCTGTGTGCAGGCCGCTATGCATGAATACGCATCCAGATCTGGACATGCTGCAAAACGAGGCCCTCATTGCAGTAACAGGTGCACGGAAGGGCAATGCAAATTCTGCAAGTGATATGCGTAACTGGCCAATTCTGCATCAAGACACATTGGCAAGTTTCAATATGTGCATATTCCTGCATTCATTTATGTGACCGGGCTGAATTCCGAGGGATCGCACGAAGTATGCATCTGACGCAAGGTCCGGGGGTCAGGCTATAAAAGGAGGCGATTCCCGCTTCCATTTTCTCAGCTATTTTTTCTTCAGTATAAACCTATACCCAAACTCTTAGACAGAAAAGTCTTGGTACCGATGGTTCTTTCCTTCTTTGTGCTTTATCCAGGAGGTCAGAGCAAGAGAGAATGATATTCGGTATTTTCGAGGAAGTTCAGATTAAGTGTGCAAATATCTTTGCTGCAAAACCTGAACCAATTATTAAGGCAGCCATATCTAGTTACACCCATGAGCCCAAGCCCTGCCTTTAAATCAAAAGCACTGTCTTGTTTCAACTCTATGAAAATGTGTTGCTAAGAGTTGGAACAAATGCGTTGGTTGCAAACAAAGAGAACTACCCCACATGAAATGCAAGAGCAATATCTCTCATCAAGTATGCCTATTGGATATAAAGCAAGTTGCTTGATCACTTATTCTACGAATAGTCTAACAATATTAGGAAATCTTTCGAATTGCTATGCTAAAAAAAACTATCAAAAAAAAGCCATCAATTGAAGACCAAGAACTGCTTGGACATGACCCACTTTAGAATGCGGGTTAAAACCCACTATTGTGAGTCTCTAAACTGAGCGAAATGGCTAGGATAATATTTAATCCTGAACCTGGCCCCCGGCTTTGAAATCCAAGTAAGAAGGTGGGGCTATAAGGGTGCCAACATTGTTGGACTTGCCGCTCAGCAATCTGGTCGGAGAAATTTCTCTTGGACCAGGCCCCTGACTGTGAAGTCAAATTGGGCCTCCAACTAGCATGGGGCATACTAGATATGAATTGACTTGTGCCATCACTACAAAAACCCAAAGATTATCATGCGCCGACCTGGGAAATTGTCAACCAAACATTTATCGAAACAGCGACCCACGATTCTTGCGGTTTGAGTATGATGATGGCACAGAGAGTGAAGGATATTGGATTATTCCCTCCTTTAAATACTCAAATCTAGCCGCTTACAGTTGCCCATGATCATTACACATAATTCGGTACAACTTGCTCGGGAAAATCTTCAATATTCCATCTTCTTCTCTGAATCTGCACTCATTTTATGCACTGTTCGGGCGCGTTGCTTCCGAGAGAGAATTAAGACATACGGTCCTAATAGAGTTCCACGAGATAAGTTCTTTGCGGACATCTGTGGAATCAAAAAAAACCAAGACACAATCGTTACTAGTGTCAGGTTTATTTTCATTACAACTTCACAGTGGCCACCTCAGCATGAACGAAACTGCCAACATTCACAAGTTCTCTAATTGATTTGGATTCCGGAATTGGTCTTTCTGCTATGTGAGCATTAGTTCTAAGAAATTGTTCTTTGACATTGTTCTTTGATATCATTCTTTGACATTGTTATTTGGCATTGCTCGTTTGACATTGTTTTGGTAACTCGCCAGAAATTGCCTCTTTTTAGACGAGAGAAACAATACTTCCTGGAATGATACCAGTCGTCTCTCAAGGCATTACAACTTGAGGCCGGACTTCACTGCCTGTATTCCATTCCTAACATAAAGGGTGAACGTGGAGAGGATATTTATTAAACGCAGCTTCAATAATAGCAAATTCATCACGAATGAAGTCACAAAAGCCAAATGCAAAGGGAAACAAGGTGACCAAGTGATGCATCAATAGGAATATGTTCAATTATATACGGGGGTTTAGAACATTCACTTCATGTGCAGGGGTAGATGAAGGTGGTAACGAGAGATTTTCATTCATCAATCGACAACCTTCTTCATTCCGTGAGATCGTCTCTCTTGAAACAAAGAAAAACATCCAATTACAGGGACAAAAATGTCTTCACGTGCGGCCCAAAATCATCAAGGCTAAGAAGAAACGTGTCATGGCCGTAGTTGCTGATATCATTTCCCAACTCGAAATACTCAATGTTGTTCTCCCGTGGGCTGGTGGCTTTCAAAGCCTCTGCAATCTCTCGTTGTTGCCATACAGGAAAGAGAATATCAGATTCAACGCCAACAACCAAGATACTCTTGTGGGAAATCTTGCTCAATCCTGTGTGCAAGTCTTTCAACGACTCTTCTGGGGTGTGCTTGGTAGACCCCTTCCGTTCCTGGTAAGGCTCAGCAGGCACGTTTTTCTCGTCGGTCTTGCCGTCTCCAAGCGTTTCCGTTTGGTACCGTCTCTCGGTATCGGCTTTCCGTTGTGCAGCACGGGCCCGGTTTTCTTGCCCAAGGTCAAACATGTCCATGGCCTTCAGCACATACAAGAGCGAGTTGGCATCATACTCCAAGCAGAACTTCTCTCCTGCATGGTCCAAGTACGTCTCCACCAAGAAGTCGGGGCAGAATGCCACGGGTTTCAGGTCATCAGCACGGGCCCGGCCAAACCGAGACTCCCATTCGGGCCCCAGGCGGTACGTGACCGTCGCGATTTCCCGAGCGAGTTTCATACCAATATGAGGAGGAATCTTGTCATAATAAAAACCTCGGTTCCAGTTGGGGTCACTCATGAGCACCTGCCGTTGCGTGTGGCGAAGAGCAATCGAATATGGATGGGATCTGGCACACCCACTGATACTGACAACTTTTTCAACCTCTTCGGGGAATTCCCAGGCATATGCCAAGGATTGCATTCCTCCCATCGATGCTCCCACAGAAGCATGGATTTTCTGAGCCCCGAACACGTCCCGGATAAGCTCTCTCTGTGCACGCACCATATCATTCACAGTGATGATGGGGAAACGGGTGGCATAGTACTCATTGTTGGCAGGATCTTTGGAGCTGGGACCTGTGGAGCCATAACAGCCTCCTAAGACATTCGTACAAACCACGAAATATTTATTGGTATCCAAATACTTGCCTGGGCCAATGAAGTTCTCCCACCAGCCTTTCTTGGTGTTTTTGGGCTGAGATTTGGCATGTGACAGTGCTGAAAGTCCGGTATGGATGAGCACTATGTTATCCTTTTCGGGCAGAAGCGTACCCCACGTCTCATAGGCGATTTCGAACTCCGGGAGACATCCGCCGTTATCGAAAAAGATGGGTTTCTGGTGCCTATACACCTCGAATCCGGTGGATACTTTGGAGTATGCAGGTTCGGGACCCGATTCAAGCGATGTCGACTCAACAGAGCAACTGGCACTACCTTTGGCGTCGGCTTGGGCGGATTTGGCCAAATCCTTGGTTTTCTGCTCCAATTTGTCAAGACATGGGAAGACCAATTGGGGGTTAGAGCCTTGTTTCAGGCTGCTAGCAGCCGCCCGCAGTAGACGGGGAATGAATTGAAGACGAGCCGGTCTTCTGAAACTATGAACAAAAACTGACTTCATGATAACGAGTTTGGGGAGTCAGTGGGGCACTGGGGACTTAGTAAGCGTCGCAATGTCATGTGACTGACATCACGTGAGATCAAGAAAGTCACCTGGCTATCGCATGTGCACATCACGTGCTCACATCCATACCATAAGACCCCATTCTTGCTGAACGTCATGGGTCCGGCACAGCTAATGCTTCTATTTTGTGGTACTTTTTTGGTGACTGCCCCGTTTAGCGTGATCTGCAAGAATTACGCAGATGCTATTGGCTCCAATCCACTCGTTCACACTGCCAACTCAGTGTTTGTTACCCGTTTCGGTAGTCTATGGCTCTCCACGATCTACTGGGGACTTTTGGGATCGGCACGACTTCTGGGACGGCACGGAAACCTCGTTGTCAATGGCACAGCCAAGTTTTGCATCCAAATCGTTGTGTTTTTGATGTGCAACTGGTGGTTCTTTGGTGTACTGATCTTCGAGCGGCTCAACCTGGCCACTGGAGGCCATTGTGAAGCCAGTACCACGTTGCAGTCCGTTTCTGCATGCAAAGAGGCCCTTTCCAATTGGGTGGACGGCTTCGACCTCTCGGGCCACTACTTCTTCCTAACCACACTGTGCATTTTAGTGGTGCACGGGTGCGAGCTCAGACCCAGAGGGGCGTTGATAGTCTCCAAAACCACAGCACGAATCTGGGAACTTTTCCGAGGTCTAGCGGCTTTCATAATTATAGTGTGGTATTTGGAATTCCTCGTGACATCGCTTTTTTTTCATACTGTTTTTGAAAAGTTGGCTGCTTTGGTCGCCATGATGGCCGTCTCTTTATGCTTTAAGCTCCCGGACAGATATTTTCCGGTACACAAGGAAACAACCCTAGAAACAGCCCCAGAGGGTGACGTCTAGGGAAGAAGTGCTGCTTAAGCAAAAAAAAGTTCAAACAAAATGATTAAGAATTCGACTTGTTGGTGCCACTTGTCCAGTGCCAATACTGCCAGATGTTCTAGATCTTTTTCCTGGGCCTGAGTGGAGATAACGTGGACACTCATGATACGTCATGGCGTCTTACCTGCATACGCACTTCCCCAACTTTGTTCTTGACGTTTCTGTAACAATATCCATTGAATACTTGAGGATCTTCGTGGCCTGATAAGGTCCGTACTGCACACATTGGTGTGTATATGCACATGTTTGTGGTTATATGCCGGATGCGTGGTTTTCGCGCGGCACAAATCTCGCATCGCGTATAAAGATAAGGTCCGGGGTACGCAGCAACATTCAATACTGCAATTTGGCATGTTTCGGTTTGAGATCCTCATTGAGAATATCCACTGTTCTGCATGTGAAGATACTATCAGAGAAGTGCTTGGGCTCTATTTTCCAGATTCAGAGATTAGCTTGGAGAATGGTCAAATCGTCGTTTCAGAAAGAGAAAGTGAAGGAAGTCAGGGAAATGAAAAAACACAAAAGAGTGAAAATAGTGAAAGCGAAGAAAGCCGAAAGAGTGCAATTGGCCAGAACTTACAGAAAGCTGTGGCGCTACTTCAGGGGAAAGGATTCCGCGTGACTTCTTGGGAGTATACAGTAAATGGACGGATCATCTACGATTCTCAAACCGGAGAAGAAAGACCGAAAAAAGCATTGCCGTCCCGGATTTGGAAGGCATACCGAAACAGGCAAAACAAGAAGCACCACGTGCAGAATTGCACATTTTGCCAGCTCAAAGAGGCCGAAAAGAAGCATGAAAAGGACCAACCAAAGGATTCTGATAGTGCATCCACACTTTTGGACGAATCTTCCATGGAGCTTCGTGCTGTTTACACTGTGGGCGGAATGACGTGTGCATCGTGTGTGCAGAGTGTTTCAGATGTTATCTCGAATGTCTTGGTGGAATTGCCTCAAAAAGGAAACAACCCCGAATTTTCCGTGGACCTTCTCCGTCAATCAGCAATTGTGGTTCTCCCTAATAAACAGGTGGTCAACCGGATCTCGCAAGCCATAGAAGATGCGGGATTCTCTGCCCAGTTGGTCGAAGTTTTACCGATCCAGCGGTCCATAAACCGCAAAATCACTGCTATTATAGGTGGTATCACGTGTGCAGCATGTGTCAACTCGGTTGTTTCGGCTGTCAAAGAACTACCGTTTGTTCTCGACTGTGGAGTCAATGCTGTGACTAAACTGGGCCAATTTGTGCTTGAAAACCTGAATCCAGCTCACAATTTGGACCTTTTACGCTCTACTATCGAGGATTGTGGTTTTGATTTTGATTTGGTCAAAGATGAAAAAATCAATTTCTCTCTGGGAAAGAGCCAGCTGAGGTCCATTAATATTGCAGTCAATGGTATGTTCTGCAAGAACTGTCCTTCGGCCATAATGGCGTATTTAGCCAATTTTGGGCAAGCCGTGGTGATTGAAGACCCCATCACACTTGACAGGCCGTTTGTTCGATTCACATACATTCCTAATGTGGAACAAAGAATCACCATTCGGCGTTTTCTTTACGATCTCAACCACCTTCATCCTCTGGCTGAAGGCTATAGCATCCAGGACTCGGACGAAAACCAGCCATTCGAGTGCCATTTGGTGGAAAACGTCTCGGTGGACGAGCACTTGCGCAAACTCCTGCGGAAAGAGAACACGAAGATCGCCTACCGTCTTATTTTGGCCACGGCATTTGCTATTCCATCGTTTATCTTTGGTGTTGTAGGCATGTCGTTGATCTCCAAGAAAAACAGGTTTAGGGTTTGGCTCGAGGAACCCATTTGGAAGGGGAATGTGTCACGTGTGATGTGGATTCTTCTAATCCTTAGCACTCCGGTGTACTTTTTCGCTGCAGATATCTTCCATACCAAGGCATACAAGGAGGTGAAGCTGCTCTGGACACAGAAGAATTCCTTACGCAAACGGTTGTTTAAGTTTGGCTCCATGAGCTTGCTTATGAGTCTTGGAACGACCGTGGCCTACATTGCCAGCATTGTTCTCCTTATACTTTCGTCCAAACAGACTCCTGAAACGCACATGGGCTTCCACACAACGTACTTTGACTCGGTGGTGTTTTTGTCGTTCTTTTTACTTATTGGGAGACTTTTGGAAAGCGTGTCCAAGACTAAAACGGCCGATGCTGTGGCGGAGTTGGGCGATTTGAAGGCCGAAACTGCTACTGTCGTGGAAAAAGTCATCAAGCTGACGAAAGAGGTTGAAGATTCTAAAAACGGTGAACAAGCTAACTCTGAACTGCACATTGAGCAGTATGTTAACGACGAAGTGGTCCCTGCAAACCTCCTAGATGCAGGCGACTTTATTCGTATTGGCCATGGCGAGTCTCCTGCTGTGGACTGTGTCATTGTTCAAGGCAATACCGATTTTGACGAATCTGCATTGACAGGAGAATCAGACCCCGTCAGAAGAGGCCCAGGTCAGCAGATCTTCTCGGGGACAGTGAATGCAGGAAACACAGCGGTAGTGGCCCGGATCTTGAGTATGAATGGAGACTCGCTTCTAGACCAAATTGTCAGTACGGTTCGAGATGGCCAGATGCGTAAAGCTCCCATCCAGAGACTTGCAGATGTGCTTACGGGGTACTTTGTGCCGATCATTGTGGTGATAGCTGTGGTCACGTGGGTCGTGTGGCTTGCGCTTGCCTATTCAGGAACTCTCCCCGAGTCCTACCTTGATGTGGATATTGGAGGCTGGGCTGTGTGGTCGCTTGAATTTGCCATAGCAGTGTTTGTCATTGCGTGTCCCTGTGGAATAGGATTAGCAGCACCCACGGCGTTATTTGTGGGCTCGGGTTTGGCTGCAAAATACGGAATATTGGCCAAGGGAGGAGGTGCTGCTTTCCAGGATGCAGCACGTGTCAATGTGGTTTGTTTCGATAAGACGGGGACTGTTACTTATGGCAAGATGCAGGTGGCCAACGTTGCGTTCCCGGATGCCAAGAGTTTAGGCCTGAAAAAGGGTCTAGACCTGGAAAGAGCAGGTGTTTCTCTTGGCGAAATGGCATTGCAGTTGGCTAGAGACTTGGAGCTTGCGTCGAAACACCCAATAGCATGTGCCATCCGAGACTATGTGCAGAACCATGCCAAAGAAGACACTTCCTCCTTTTTCGTCACGTCCAATAGGGTTCCGCTGGTGGAGACAATACCAGGAAAAGGACTTCGGGGAGTGCCTGTGGCAGACGAGTCTGTGCAGGATATATGGACCCAGTACCGGCCAGAAGAAGCCATCATGGGCAGCGAAGCACTCATGGCCGAATATGGAATCGAGCTTTCGGAAGAACAGCGCCAAATCAGTACGCAATGGAAAGCAGAGCGCAAGTCCATTGTTCTCTTGGGTCTAAAATGCTCCAGGTTATTCCAAAACCCGGAGTTTCATTTGGTGGCCATGTTTGCATGCAGAGACGAAGTCCGGGCCGAAACACCCAAAGTCGTCCAGTTTCTTCACACCAAAGGCATTGAGTGCTGGATGATCACTGGAGATAACTCGCTCACGGCCGCAGCCATCGGAGCGGAAATCGGGATTCCCAAAAGTCATATCATCAGTGAAGTGTTGCCCCACGAAAAACAGGAGCAGATTGTCCAAATCAGGAAAAACGCTGGCAAAGTCGTGGCCATGGTCGGAGACGGAATCAACGATGCCCAGGCGTTATCTGCGGCACACATTGGTGTAGCCCTCTCTTCGGGTGCAGACATTGCAGTCACGTCCAGCGACTTCATCTTGCTCAACAAGACACAGCCACTCGTGACATTGTGCACGTTGTTCGACTTAGCCCGCGTGGTATTCCGCAGAGTCAAGTTCAACTTCGCCTGGAGTATTATCTACAACTTGATCGGCATTCCCATTGCTGCAGGCGTCATTTATCCCTACAAAAACCTGCGTCTCAGCCCGGTGTGGGCCAGTGCAGCCATGGCTGCTTCGTCGGTGAGTGTGGTCACCAGCAGCTTGCTCTTGCGGCTCTACCGGCCCAAGGTGGAGGCATCCAAGATGGTGGACCACGAGGAGGTGGTTGTGGAGACTGTATATTGGAATGAGTCTAGTTAAGGTTGACAGAGGCGGAAAAGGGGATGGCAGACCAGGAACCGTGTACGACTGAGACTGGTACTGAGAAGTTTCTGCCTAGCGAGTTGCATCAATACTGGCAGATTCAGACGTGAGACTAGTGTAATGTGATGAGTCTGGCTACAACTGGCTATCCATTAGTCTAGCCATTACCGATTGAGTCATGGGTCGGATATCATGGAACTAACTAAGATTGGATCTGTGAGCATGAACTGACTAGTATGAGCTGGATATTGTGGAATTATGTGGAACTAAAGTTGTGGCTGAAATTGTGGGATTGGGTGAGTGGTATTTTACTGACCAGTATAAATCTGATGCTACTGGAGTGAGCCTGATATTCCATCAACTAAGAGTGCTTAGACTGGCCAGTATATGTCTGGTTCCACTGCCTAGTCTAAGTGTTCGAGTTTGAGACTCAGACTGAGTCTCATAGACAGAGACCTAGACATAGATTCACATGAGTTCATAGACTCCACACCTGGACTGGTGTAGACTGTAGACCATTGGCACGCCATACATCAAGATAGTAGACACCATAGACACCATAGACAGGTTGACTTCTGACCTTTCAGCATCTAGATGATCATGTGACGATATGATGTATGGGAGAGCTTGGTAGCCAACGGTAGCATCTTTCTGTAGGCCCATTAACCTAGACCGAGCTTTGAGAACATATCGATACTCAAGGCCATATCCATAGGATTAACTATGAGAGCATTCTAGCCATCATGGAGACCATGGATTGTGCCATGGACCGATACCTTCAACTGATACCGTAGTAGATGTAGGCGAAGTCATAGTCATAGACAACCAGATTCATCCATAGACAACAGGGCGTATGACTGTCATATCCATGAACTGCATGGATAATAGAAATCTAACCGACATATCCATTGACATCCATAGTTGAAATTCTAGCATGTCATAGAACCAAGGTAGACATCAACCAAACACGAACCAGACTAGCCAGTGTCCATACCGTCAAAGAAAGACATATCCATCCATTATAGCCAACCATCCGGTCTATGGCCTAGCATCACAGTCAACCAAATCAGTCAACCAAATCAGTCAACCAAATCAGTCAACCAAATCAGTCAACCAAATCAGTCAACCAAATCAGTCAGCCAAATCAGTCAACCAAATCAGTCAACCAAATCAGTCAACCAAATCAGTCAACCAAATCAGCCAACCAAATCAGCCAACCAAATCAGTCAACCAAATCAGCCAACCAAATCAGTCAACCAAATCAGTCAACCAAATCAGTCAACCAAATCAGTCAACCATAGACAACACAGAAAAATGCAGTATATACTCAACTGCAGTTCACAGTGAAGAATGGCTAAGTATGGTTAGTATGGTCAACCGTAGACATGTAGTCAAGATCTGACTGTAAGGAAATAATCAACCAAAATATAAGACACTTAGTTAGCCATGGCCAAATATCGAGTCAAGGCCATGTACTGTCCAACTGAGATGTTTAAAATAGACCATAGACCCCTAGTCATCTTCATTCCATTGAAACATAGTCAATAATGCAACGGTAGTATGGCTAGGCCATCAAGTTAGTCAAGGTCAAGTCATGGTTAACCGTAGGCATTGTCCAATTGTCGAACGTAAACTCGACCAAGTGGGTCTGTCATGGGCAGTGGAGCCATATAGAAATTGCCATCGTAGCCAGTATAGTCAAGTATGGTAGATACTCTCAAGTATGGTAGATACTCCTGTATGACACATACTCTTAAGTATGACAGATGCTCTTAAGTATGACAGATACTCTTAAGTATGACAGATGCTCTTAAGTACGACAGATACTCTTAAGTACGACAGATACTCTTAGGTATGACACATACTCTTAGGTATGACACATACTCTCAAGTATGACAGATACTCTCAAGTATAGACATCATAAAAACACACTGTAGTCAACCATGTAGAGACAGTCAACCTTAACTAGTATAGCCAAGTATAGCAATAGCCGAGAAGGCAGAGCAAACAAAATAGTCAGGGATCTTAGACTTCCATAGAGGCAGTGAGCATTAGAGTCAACCAGACTCACCCACTCAACAGTAACCAAAATGACTGGCATAACATAGAACCAATCCACAAATATAGTCAAGTATAGTCAATACATCAACCACCTTGGAAAGCCATCATTAACCTGAACGGACCATGGTAGAACATACCATAGACTGTCAAGAGCTCCATAGTTCATAAACCTCGATGGACTGTTCTAGACCATCAAAATATAAGCCCAGATCGACTTCTTAGACAAATTAAGACACGGATAGATTAGGTGGTGTGGGTGAAGATGCCTGCATCGAGAAGTACCACCATCACGGTGACGTTATCGGTGGTGGCATTGTCTATGGCATAGTCACAGAGCCTCTTGGCAGCGGCCTTGGGGTCGTACACGCCGTTTTGCTCAAGCTGCTGCCGAAACACCTCCTGCACGTACTTGCACGCCTGCTGGTCGGAGATCACGTCCCAGACGCCGTCACAGGCCAATATTAGAAACTCGTCCTCCGGCAAAATCTCCGTTGCCGTGGTGAACGGCGACCCCGTGACCAAGTTCTTGATGTACAGGTCACCCAACGACCTCGTAATGGCAAAAACACCATTGACTCTATTTTTGACAATAAGCCCCCCAGCCTCACGGATCCGCTCCATCTCACTTGGGTCCGACGCCTTATGGTCATACGATAAACGGTACAGTCTTCCGGCCCGACAAAGCACTATACGCAGATCGCCCACATTGGACGTATAAAGCACCCTCTTATGCTGCGCACCAGGAATAAAGTCGTACCTGGAATTGGACGAGAAGTCATCCTCGTGCCCCAGCTCCAGTTCCCACCGCAACACTGCTACGGCCGCCGTGCTCCCCGACGACCCCGACCCATCCTTATCCAAAGTCTCGTCGGCCTTTAGAAACGCCCGGCACAATATGTGCCTTAAATCGTATGGTTTGGCCGAGGCCTCCAGCGCAAGAATGTCCTCCTCCACCAACGCGTGGAGATTGTTTCCACACCAGCGCGCCGTCAGCTTGCCTGCATGGCCGTCGAAGATGGCGAAGTAGCCCCAGTCGAGTTTTTCCGCGTAGTTGGCCACGTACGTGTGCACATCCTCCATTTTGTCCCTGTAGTTGGAGTTTTTGTTTTCGGCTACGCCCACGGAAAACGAGAGCCCGGCGAAGGGGTCTTCCTTGGCCACGTGACTTTTGGACTCGCTTTTTTGGCCTTCATTATTCTCTTCTTTGACCTGGAGATTTTGGGGTTGGTCGATTTCTGCTTTTTGATTATCTTCATTGGGATTGGGTTTCTGCCGTTGGGCGTCTGGGTGCAGGACCGACCCAAGGTTTTGCTCTGAGGATTTTGATTGGTCCAAATCTTCTTGGTGGGTCACGTTCTGCGGTGTACCTTTCACATTCTGCAGTGTATGTTTCACGTGTTGTTTCGGCTGAGCCTGGGGGTTGTGCTCCTCGATCTGGTGCAGTTTCAGGTCTGGGTTCAGCTCCTCGGTTGTTCCTGCATGTGCCAGCTGTGGATGACCTGAAACATCTTCGAAACAGTCACGTGCATGCCTCGTGTTTCCATTGCCCATTCTAGTTTGGTGCTTCTGTTTCAGTGTGCGTGATGTGGTGCTATGATGCTTTGCTTGACCTCCTGCCCTCGGATTTGAGGCGCGGACAGCACCTCCGTACACCAAGGGCCTTCCACAAAACACTGTATCGACAAAACTCGATAAGCCAAACCCAGCAGCCCTCACTCCTGGACAGGAGAGCACCTCTCAGCTCACCCAGTCACGCTTAACCGGCCGAGGGTCTAGGTTGGGGAACACCGGCGGAATCGCAACGCCGCTTTCACGTGATAACATGGTCACGTTAATTCTCATCACGTGACTTTGAATTCACGGGTCTCTTTCTGTTTCCGCTGATAAGTGCACGTGCACTTCCGTCACGTGCGCGCGATACGCTCATATCGTTATCAGTTGTTGCAACTCCAAAGGTATGCTTTCCTCCTCCGGTTCACTGCAACCCCGTCGAAAACTGTCGCTGTTCCGGCCTCACAATTGGAGGTACCCCCAGTTCACCCCCGGAACTGCCACGGATTCTGTGCAGGAGGCGTCCGTCGCCCTGCCAGTTCCGGTGTCGCTCGAAATGCTTCCTGTAGTAATCCTCGAGTACATCTTCGACTTCCTCCAGACCCCCGATCTTCTCCAGGTGTGTTTATCCCTGAAATACTTCTATCTCCCGGCGGTTAACCGGCTATACAAGAAGCTTATTATCACGGGCGACGATTTGGCCCTTGACTATGCGAAGTCCCACCTCAAGAACTGGAACAAGAATTACGGCACGGCGCTTTCTCCACGTAAAGTGCCGAGTCTCGTGGCGGTGATTGGACAAAACAACAAGTTGGCGCTGTTGATCCGCCACGTGATTGTCACCAGCACAAACAATCTCGGCGATATCCCACTGTTGCTTGAATTGGCGCACGTGACCACCTTCTATTGTACCCGCCCAATAGATTTACCACCGCTGCTCCTCCATACTGTCCAAGACCTTCTGGTTGTATTAGGAAGTGCATTAGTCAATGGGTTGACTGATTTGTTGGGGGACAATGGAGCAAGATCTCTGGGAACTCCGCCAATTAATGGAGCAAGATCTCTGGGAACTCCGCCAATTAATGGAGCAAGATCTCTGGAATCTCCACCTATTAATGGAGTAAGTTCTCAGGAATCTCCACCTATTAATGGAACAAGTTCTCTGGCAACTTCCCCAATTAACGGAGCAAGTTCTCAGGAATCGCCACCTATTAATGAAACAAGTTCTCTGGCAACTTCCCCAATTAACGGAGCAAGCTCTCTGGCAACTTCCCCAATTAACGGAGCAGGTGCCCCTCTTAGAGCCTCCTTGCCGTATGCAAGACGCTTGTCTGGCGGCGCTTTTGGGCAATTGTGTGAATTGAGAATATCCCATACCAATACCGTATTGGACTCGGCAAGGTATGAGGAATTGGCAGCCGCACTTCTTGCGTCCAATACCCATGCTGGGTTGCGCAGTTTGGTGCTTGAAACAGCTGGAGACGACCGCGACTTAAGACGGCTCAATATGCTCAACCAATCACGTGGAGATGGCAAACGGGCAGAATGGCCCGGGTTTTTCCGGGTCTTGGCCAAAGCGGATGTCAAGCTTAAGCTTTCCACATTGGGAATCGACGGGCATTTTGAAAACGCTGCTGTGCCCTTGGCGGAGCTCTTGGGAAAGTCCATTGAACTCGACCATTTGCAAACCCTCGAATTAAGGTGCACGGAAATCCTGCATGGACCCCAGCAGCACTCGGGCCAAGCCACCACCATCTTGGACGAAATCACCAAACGGACCCCTCTGTTGCGGAATCTCGATGTGGTGCCGTCGGACAATTGCCTCACGTGCCAGGTGGATTCTGTTTCCCGTACTTTGCTGCAAAACTTGCCCCACCAATTGGAGCAGCTTCTGTTGGTGATGGAAACACCCATCCAGGCAGCCGCGCAGTCGGTGCGGCAGCTCTTGTTGCAACACCAACACCAGTTGCGGAAATTGAAGCTTGTGGACCGGTCGAGTTTGGCGGAGAATAGGGGGCTCTTGTACCAGAACCTCTCGCTGCAGGACGTGTCGTTATGGGAACACGGGTGTTTCTACCAGTACCGGATCCAGAAGGCGTTTTTCCCATGCAGCGGGAGTATGTGCAGTCCGGAGTTTGATCAGGCTCAATTTGCTACAGACCCTATGATTCAGTGTATTCGCCACTGCCGGGCGGACTTGGCCCGCTTCTTACATCGGGACCCGATCTACGCCCATGCCCATGAATTCATGCCGTTGTTGAAGCAATATACTGTGGTGGACTTTACCATTAATATGAAGGAGAACGGGGTCCAGTACAATGGCCACACCATCCCCTTGCCCAAGTGGGCATGAACGTGAGTTTGATTGATTACTAAGGAGGGAATGTGATTGGCCGGTGAACAATACGGACATATGGGGGAATGTCATTGGATGGTGATGAATGGGAAAGGTGGATGGAGTGCATGGTGCACGCGCACCTCGGTTCTTGAACCACACCCCGGAACTACAAAAACTCCCGGAACTGCAAACACTCCCGGAACTACAAACGCTCCCGGAACTAATCACCAATGCCCGTTCCAATCCCATACACACCCAAAGGAACCCCCATTGAGGAATTCGTCGCCTACGGCGGTCTCAACTTCAAGACCGTTACTTGGAAAGTGCCCGAAGACGTAGCCTACAAAGGCCAGATCGTCTATGTCCATGGTTTCTGCGAAGAGTCCACTATCTACACCGAATTCTTCGACCGTCTCAGTCAAGAGGGCTACCAGATCTTCTTTTTCGACCAGAGAGGTGCAGGAAAAACGTCTCCCGGCAAGTTGTTTGGGATCACCGATGAGTTCCACACGTTCGACGATTTGAACTTCATGATCCAGCGCATCTTGGACTCCCGGTCAGACCAAGACGAGAAGATTTTCCTTGGAGGCCATTCCATGGGCGGAGGAATTGCTCTCAACTATGCCATTTACGGAAAGCACCGGGACAATATCCGGGGTATTTTTGTTTCGGGTCCTTTGGTCAAGTTGCACCCAAAAACCCAGCCCAACATTGTTCTCCGAACCCTCCAGCCGGTGATCAATGTATTGATGCCTCGGTTCAAGATCGACTCCAAGCTCGTGTATGACTACATCACGTCGCACGAGGGCTGGAAGAAATATATCATGTCCAACGAGGGCAAGTTAATTGGGTCTGTCAGACAATTCAACGATATGTTCAAGCGTGGGGACAAATTGATGGAGCGGGAGCACGTGAACGGGTTCCTGGCGTCCATTCCGCTTTTGTTGCTCCACGGCGATGCCGACTACATCAACGACATCGAAGGCAGCAAGAAGTTTTTCTCTCTTTTGCCCGACTCCGTGGACAAGAAGTTGGTGCCGGTGGCCGATGGGAGACACTCGCTTTTTGTTGAGCGTGAGGACATTTTCGCGCCGGTTCTAACCCAGGTGGTGGACTTTTTGAATGCCCACTAGCCATAGAATATGCCATTCTGTTTTTTTTATTGAATTACGAGGTTTACAGGATTCCACTGAGTGCAATCTACTGTGGAGATCTGGTCAGACACGCGTGCAGTCAGTGATAATGACTATGACACCACAAGAGCTATTAAAGCCATGGAATCCGAGCTCGGCTACTATGCGGAGTAGAAGTATAGCTGTGTCACCATAGTAAGTAGACTGTTAAAACCTCTTAGGTAGCACTGTGTCCTCGTACGATGGTTATGAGCACTGCCTCAGCACCACAACTACAGCTACACTTGGATTGACAGAACCATGTACGACTCTACTGGGCTGGGTGTCTTTTAAACGTAAGCAATGAAAGATATTTACTCTAGTCTGATATTTATCAGTGAATTTATAATTAAGGGTGTATATACGAAATTTGTGACATAATGAGAATTGTACATGCCTTTGAAAAGTAAATCCATGGATGATACTGGACTGTACTATAATATACTCTATGTTCAAATGTACTGTAATATATTGTACTGTACTAGAATCTACTATACTTCTCTATACTAAAAGTTACTGTACTGTACTGTACTATACAGTGTTTTTGAACACTATTCAAACCAACACAGCAAAATGTTTCGTACTCTTTCGGCCAATGTTTCAAACCAAATGGCATAATGCTTCAGGCCAGCTTTAATATATTCAATGTGATGAAATTGATCTGATAATTGTCTTATATAAATTCAGGAGTCTTGCAATATTAGTCAAGGCTCAGAACGGACGGATTTGAACTGGAAGGGGTACGAAACTCTTTAAGTTATTGGTTTGAAACGTTTTGCTAGTGTGGTTTGAATCTTTCATCGTGTGGGTTTGAATAGTTTTGAAGAACACTGTACTGTACTATACTCAAATGTACTCAAATTTACTGTACTCTATACTACAATGAACTATATTGTACTATACTGTACTGTACTATACTCAAATGTACTGTATTGTAGTATACTCAAATATACTGTACTGTACTATTCTACACTGTACTATTCTACACTGTACTATTCTATACTGTACTACTATATACTAAAATTCATTGTACTCTACTATACTGTACTATACTACACTGTACTGTTCTATACTCAAATGTACTGTACTCTATACTAAAATGAACTATATTGTACTGTACTGTACTATTCTATACTGTACTACTCTATACTAAAATTCATTGTACTCTACTATTCTGCACTGTACTGTACTACTCTATACTGTACTGGCTCTCGACATCTTTGCAGCGTCCTTCGAAAACATTACCCTCCGATCGCCTGTGTCCATGACCAGTAGCAATATGCTAACACGGACCATCAATCAGGCCCAGAAGGCTTTGAATTCTTCCTCGTCCTACAAGGTTTCATTCACGAATGGACAAAGCTCCCAAACGAAAGACCTGAAGGTCAAGTCTTCACAAAGACAAACAGGAAGACAGGCCAAACTCATGGGCAATTCCTATCTTTTGGCAGGACGCTCGCAAGATGCTCTCCAATACTTTACAGATGCTGCCATCAACTCTAAAAAAGTCGACGACTTTTTATGGTTGACCTCTCTAGATGGTTTGAGCGTAGCCATTCTGATGCTACTGTATCTCAACTTGCTTTTCCAAGTCCAAAATTCATTGTACTCTACTATACTATACTGTACTGTACTATACTATTCTATACTGAACTTCATTGTACTCTACTATACTGTACTATACTGTACTCAAATGTACTGTACTGTACTATACTCAAATGTACTGTACTGTACTATACTCAAATGTACTGTATTGTAGTATACTCAAATATACTGTGCTGTACTATTCTATACTGTACTACTATATACTAAAATTCATTGTACTCTACTATACTAATATTAATTGTACTCTACTATACTAATATTAATTGTACTCTACTATACTAATATTAATTGTACTCTACTATACTAATATTAATTGTACTCTACTATACTAATATTAATTGTACTCTACTATACTAATATTAATTGTACTCTACTATACTAATATTAATTGTACTCTACTATACTAATATTAATTGTACTCTACTATACTAATATTAATTGTACTCTACTATACTAATATTAATTGTACTCTACTATACTAATATTAATTGTACTCTACTATACTAATATTAATTGTACTCTACTATACTAATATTAATTGTACTCTACTATACTAATATTAATTGTACTCTACTATACTAATATTAATTGTACTCTACTATACTAATATTAATTGTACTCTACTATACTAATATTAATTGTACTCTACTATACTAATATTAATTGTACTCTACTATACTAATATTAATTGTACTCTACTATACTAATATTAATTGTACTCTACTATACTAATATTAATTGTACTCTACTATACTAATATTAATTGTACTCTACTATACTCTACTATACTGTACTCTACTCTACTATACTGTACTCTATACTAAAATGTACCGTATTGTACTATACTGCACTAGGGTCTTACATGCGGTCCTTTGGTTTATCGATACCTCGAAGCCCCTGTTCCGGAAAAATCGAGAAAAAATTGTGTAAAGTGGGTATTTCGTACTCCAAGAGTTTTGTAGCTAAAATGTCTGGTTTGCTTGTCCACTCTATCGTCCTTGAGATCGCAATGAATATGATACACCGAGAATACTGCACTCAACTCAACTTTCAGAAGGTAGTCCACAGCCATGAAGTTTACCTGTGAGATCCAGCATGGCAGATTATGGTCTTTTTTGATATATTTTTTCTATCAGTAAGCAAGGTGAGCAAGGCCGGAAAAATGGGACATTTGCTCACAAACAATACGTCCTGATGAGCTGCAGTATCGGCGTTGGCATTGTCAGCATTTTCGAATCCCAGAATGAAATCTGAGCCACTACCAACGTGGTGCAAATTGCAGAAGGAAGAATGATAATTCACCAATATTGATAGTGGCTGTGACTTTAACTTTGACATCGACTATTACTATGGAAAAGACATACAATCTACGACGATTGGTCACGTAAGACCACTAGACCATTAGACCACTAGACCATTAGACTACTAGAACATTAGACTACTAGACCATTAGACTACTAGACCACTTATCTATACAACAACCCAAAGCTACAAAACCTACCACAGACTACTATACTACTACCTCCAGCCACACTACACGAATATAATGATCTGGGTCAGCAAACAGCTGGGTGTGTCGTTTTCTCGGATTTTTGACGGTGCAAGATCGGGAGTCTGTCCTTTTATCTTGAATGAGGCTTGACTGCGGTCTCTGGGAAAAGGATTGGTCTTTTCCAATTGAGCATTGTGACACTTAAACTTCAACCAAGTACAGCCCAGTGTAGTGCACTGAGCTCTTTAAACAAAGTTCTAGTTTCATCAAGCTCTTTGGGAATCTGAATCTGGCTCATCCCACAGGATCTCTTAGCAAAAGCTTCTTCAACCAATGCGCAGGAGAATCAAAATGGACTTCAAGTTTCCATTACTTTAAATGTGATTGACTCAAACTCCACTACTTCAAATGTGATTGACTCAAACTCCACTTCTTCAAATGTGATTGACTCAAACTCCATTGTATCAACCATAAACACCAGTGAAGTAAGGATGCCACTATCCATTACAAACCCTTTGTTTGGATCCGCTCAAAATGACTGCGGATTTACACAAGTACTAACCATCAGGTACTTAGTAAGTTCTAGTGAGTGACTGTCTATTGCTGAGTGACCTTCAACGAGTGGTTGTGACTACTAATAAGTTGTGTATTCATGCCATCAAAAATGCCATTTTAGAGGGTGCTATAGTTTTATTATATTCTTGGGCTTATCAACAGAAAAGGTGACCCCTGATGGAATATAGTACCACTTGGGTGGAAACCTTGGGTCCAAAAACGAGCAATATACATCACCTGTTTTTAATACTAAGTGACTGACTCTGGGCTGTTCAAAGATTCCCGCCAAAAATAATTTACAGAAACACAATAAAACTTCTGATGAGTCCAGAAATATGCAATACTTGGAAAACTGTGGAGTTACACATGAGTTGTTCTGGGAATATTCAAGTCTGTGTGATTCTCCTGACTCTTTCACTAACACTAGACAAGCGCTCTTATATAAATTCTGCAGTCCTATAGATTCTGCAACCCTATAGATTCTGCAACTCTATAGATTCTGCAACTCTATAGATTCTGCAGTTCTATAGATTCTGCAGCTCCCATGATGCATATTCACAAGCTTGATAACCACTCCGATTGTATGCAATAAAGTTTGTACAGCACTCAGCCCCAAGTACCCACTGTACAAAAGATGAATACCCTGGATCCCCAGGGCGGATATGATGTTCATGACCACACCCAGAATACTTTCGGCATGAGTACATATTCCGTATGCAGGATAATGCCGTAGGTCATGTTCTTGAAGCTTAAAGCCAATGCGTCATTCCTCTATGCATGGGCAGAAGGCTATATAAACCGAAAGGGTATCCTCCAGGAAAACGCCTCACATCATAAGTAATATTATGCAGCCATCCTTGTTCTTCACCTTCCTCTTTGCAGCCACCGCATGGAAAACGATTGATAGAATGTTGTATGAAAAATATGATGATGGGAGGTTCGAGCCACTCTACATCCACCTGTTTGTTGATGTTAATAATGACATCTTCACCCAAATTAAAGGAAACCTCGTCCCCGTGTTGACAATTCAAAACAAAACACTTTTAACTCGAATTAATGACCAGATAAAAGTGGTTGGTTATCTGAATGGCTCGTTCGGCCTTGGGCGACCCGGCACTATAGAGCCGATTAAGCCAATTATAGACTCGAACTTTAAGATTTTGAATATGAATACTGAGTATTGTCCTGACGTCTCAGACACACTGGCTAATAAGACATGTCTGAAAGGAGACATCTACTTGTTGACAGTGTCTACCTGTTTTTTAGTTGAAAGCCAGTATATTTATACTTTTTTTTTGGAAGATTCTTTTGAATCTATCACCTGAGTTGTGCATTGTACATTGAGTTGTGGCCCATTAAACCTATTACCTGAGTCGTGGTGCTTTGGCTAGTTCAAGTAAAAAGAAAGTAGTGCCAGGACTATTATTAGTAATGCAGAGGATGAGACGGATGAAACGTAGCTCATGGTATGTATAGCTAGTATGTATAGCTAGTATGTATAGCTAGTATGTATAGCTAGTATGTATAGCTAGTATGTATAGCTAGTATGTATAGCTAGTATGTATAGCTCATATAATGTATAGCTCATGTATAGCTCATGGTATGTATAGCTCATGGTATGTGGTCGCCACATGTTTTATTAGACAACTGGTTGAAACCTCTACTGAAGAAGACATACAAGCAGGCTCCCAATCCCAATTGGGACCCATCAGAACTCACCTACATGGGACAAAGCAGCCCGCCTGTCTCTGTCTCTGTCTCTTCCCTGTCTCTGTCACATAACTGTTTACTTATCTTGCAGGGACAAACAGGTCCATATCCTATATTAAGAGGTTGGATCCTGTACCATACTCTAGGGACCACCGCCAGCAATTGTAAGTGAGGAATTACAATCTACAGGTTAAGAGCTCAGAGGATCAGAGTCAGACTCAGAGTCAGAGCTCAGAGTATCTAAGTGTCAGAGTCAGGGTCAGAGTCAGAGTCAGGGTAATTTACACCTACTATTAGTAGTGTAGTATTAATGGTAGAGTATAGTGACTAGTAGTAATTATAGTAGCACTGTGAAGAGTTGTAATAACACTGTCGTATTCTGGAACAGTTATCAAGTTAGGGTCCAACTATTTCCCTTCGTATGGGACTTGTTGAGAGTTATAATATACACTCCCGTATTCTGGAACGGTTATCAGGTTAAGTTCCAACTATTCATTTTAGTGTGAAACTTTAGTCATCATCTTTAATCATGTATATTAGGATCTGTCTCCAAACTTAGACTCCGAGATCCTTATTCTCAATTTCTGTCCTCCTACCATGAGCATTCTTGTCCCTTCTTCTAAACTCCGTCTGTCCCGGTCCTCCGTCTACTACTCCCATTGTCTCTGCAAGCCAATGGCCAAAGTCTAGACGAGAACTAGACGAGAACTTTGCCCTTTGTTTCATCTGTAAACAATCACTTGAGCATCCAGTACACTCACGCGTACTGATGCCTCAAGTTCAACAGAACTTAGTGATCTAATCGTCTATATTAGGATCTGTATCTATACTCCGAAATGTCAGAGTAATGTTAGTGTGATATCAGAGTATCAGAGTCAGAGTGACTTATCATGTATAGTAATTTATGTGACATCCACCACAGGAAAGGCCCTATAGATGAACTCTGTCCATCGTAACAATGGCCAATAGTCCCTCGTGCAATGAAGGCTTCCATTGTCCTAGTGGGGATGTTTCCGGTTACATGTTGCTCAAAATATATAACCACTTCGGTCCGTCTCTTGAAGAACCATCAACGAGGAAAGTATTAGCTAGGCATGTTACGAACATGTAACCATATCCCATGGTACTTTCCAAAAAGCGATGCGGACTCTAGAAGGAACGGAAAAGACCAGAACCCACACAGAAATTCAGAACACAACCACCAGAAATCCTAGGGGACCACGAACGAGAACCTCACCTTTGTTTTCTGAGCTCAAGTACTTCAAGTCCCTATGTTCCAACAATTTTATTGGCAAGTTGGAGGTACAGCTCCATAAGATGCTGGGCGAGCTTCATAGTTCAACTACTTCGTCATTGCCCCTAAAGTCTAAGTCATATAGAGTTGACTTTCCAATACCCAATGTAGACTGACAGTTGCAGTTACAGTTAGAGTTACAGTTACAGTTATAGTTACAGTTATAGTTACAGTTATAGTTACAGTTACAGTTACAGTTACAGTTACAGTTACAGTTACAGTGACAGTTACAGTGACAGAAACAAAAACAATCATACCCTTTACTCTCTACTTATTACTCTATCGTTTTTCTGCACTACTGTTCTTCCTAATCCCACTCCACTATAGTAACTGCTATATACGGCCACCTGTTTCTTCCAATTAGTGAGTATGATCTTAAGGCACAGAGTATACAATGTGGATCTTTATTATAGTAGCTGAGTAAATAGCTGAGTGGCTGAGTAGATGAGTGGCTGAGTAGATGAGTGGCTGAGTGAAATAAGTAGTAGACACAAGAAACTAGATTCCCTCTTGTATAGTCTGGAATCGACATTCCAAACCCTGGCCGAATGCAGAGTGAACCAGGCACAAAATAAGAGAGCCAGTAGACAAGTAACACCCCAATGGAGATCAATGACAAGAATGTCATAACTATGGAGATTGGAGACCATACAAATGGTTATCAAGAAATCATAAACATAGGACTCCATAAGTATGGAAACTCAAGAATACCATGAATAAGGATACTGCAGAAGATCATGACACACTATTTATCATAGAATGGAGTCTCCAGAATCATTAACATGGTATTTAAGAATATGATAGAATGGGGTCTCCAGAATATCATAGAATGGACATTCAAAAATATCACAGAATGGGGCCTCTAGAATATCACAGTATAGACAAATGACCTCTGCCAGCTGGTTAGTGACCCAATATGGTAAATATGAGAGAAGCTTTTCTTCAACCTTTTTTGTATATACTAATATACAGGGAAATTTAAACTGTACCAGTCTTCAGATACGACACAGATACGTTTGACGGTTATGCACGGATACGTTTGACGGTTATGTCTTCATGGGTGTCCTGCACACAGTGCTTGCCAAAGAGTATGGTGTTCAGCACTAAGGTGTGGTGATCCGTTATCATCTACAAAAAAGTCGCAGCATGCCAAAGAATTTCCAGAAGTCGGTATCGCCATGCTTGTGTGTGACGAGGTCATGGACGTAAGAACTCTGCCAATAAGCACTTGAAGGTGTTGCGCAGTTTGGTACAACGCAATTGGACAAGCCTCAAGATTCCGAGGAGCAGATGAGTGAAGACTGGTGTTGTGTCCAGTTTTTGGAGTCAGTAGGTACTTTCAAAAAGGTACCACCAAGTGCAGTACAGGAGGAAGGAGTCCACAGAATCCCAGGTATACATATAGTTTTGTTCTAGCTAGAGCTGTTCACGATGGATCTCCTGGTACACATAAGTAACACAACTGAGGCTACAGGTAAACATACGATTCCCGACTGGAAATGCCCAGAATGTTTTTGCGGGGCTTACTGTTGCTACTGCCACATTTAGATGGGCTACATGGTTTGGGAAACGCGGTCGACACTGAAATCTTATTGATATCAATTTAATGCGTGAAACAATTTCTGCTCTCAACGTCTATTTCACTCTAAGTGTACTAAGAGCTGGAATATTGAGTCCTACAGAAATATCACATGCATATACTTTGAATTAGGAAATCTAAATGGCAGTATCCGTAAGGGGGGAAACACCATAATTGGCCCTACCGAAAGATTGCCTATAAACTATTCAAACCAGCGCAGCAAAATGTTTCGTACTCCCTCGCACAGTCTTTCAAACCAAATGTTCACACCAACTTTCATTAGAATTCAAGATTCTGAAAGCCTGGGTGACCTCTTTCTACACTAGACCTCACCCTCTCACCCTCCTTGACGAATTGCTGTAGCCACAACAGGCAGCCACAAAGCTGGGCTTTGAGTTTCAGAGCAAACTGATGAACTTGATGCATCACACGTGAGTAACTGTATGGGATAAAGGGATCAGTCCATGAGTGTACTGCATGCTCAAGTGAAATAAAGAAAAGCCTCGTCTAGCTCTTTTCTGGTGTCTTCTAGCTCTCTCTGGTCTCTTCTAGCTCTCTCTGGTCTCGTCTAGCTCTTGTCTGGTCTCTTCTAGCTCTTGTCTGGTCTCTCTAGACTTTGGCCATTGACTTGAAGAGACAATGGGAGTAGTAGGAGAACCGGGACAGACTGTGTATAAAAAGGGAGGTTCCTCATGGTAGGAGGACAGAAATAGAGAATATGGATCTCGGAGTATAAGTTTAGACACCGATCCTCATATAATCATTAAGATGATTACTAAAGTTTCACACTAAAGTATTGTTGGAACTTGACCTGATAACTGTTCCCGAATACGGATTATAACTCTCAATACAAACGGAATGGCCTTGAGACTAGTATACCCATGTAACAATGCACTAATTATATATGTATATATATTTATTAAATATAGAGAAAATATATCTGGTCTAAATTAATAACAGTATTATAGATATAATAATAATAAATATTATATGGTAGCAGAATATATAATGAAAAATTATAAAATGGTGAATGCAATGGTGGAGTTTTAGGATTCACCCAACCAGCAGTGTATTTAAACCAGCACTCAAACAACTCAAACCAGCACTCAAACAACTCAAACCAGCACTCAAACAACTCAAACCAGCACTCAAACCAGCAGTGTATTTAAACCAGCAGTGTATTTAAACCAGCAGTGTATTTAAACCAGCAGTGTATTTAAACCAGCAGTGTACTCAAACAACTCACAACTGCGCACTTGGTCTCTAGTGGCTGCAAAATCACCATGCGTATCTCTTGAAGTGGTGTGGAGTCCCAACCATCCTGACCATGCCATTGGAAGTCTATCATTTGACAGTTCCAGCTGAAGCGGCCACAAGAGTCTAAAACGCTGGGTCTAGACGACCTTCTGTCAACTACTGAATTAAACCTGTTTTCCCTCTGGGACTCATTGAGTGAACATACTAAACAGAGTCCCTAACGTAGCAAGAATCCAACAGAATGAACAACAATCGCAGTACTACAGTCTTAATTCAGTCCTACGAAGTCCTACTAAGTCCTACTACTTCTCTATGTACTCAAAACTTCAAATATCATTACATCAATACACTAAAATAGATTGACAACCTTCATCGAGATTCAACCCTGCCACACATGAACTTGACAATCGCAGATATGACATCATATCCTACCAATTGTCATGTAAACACTAATGAATCCACTGATTTTGTGCTAAACATTGCCAGATCATCGGGACAATGAGTTGGTGAGACCGATTTCAGTGTCACCCAGATACTCCATTACCATTGCCAGGCACCAAGTCTTTACTAGTGCCACTTTTTCACTGCTGCCACACTCGATATACATTTGATGCACTTTGGTCAATACAGTGTTTTGAAAACTATTCAAATCAACACAACAGAATGTTTCGTACTCCTTAGTACAGTCTCAAACCAAACGTTCACACCAACTTTCATTAGAATTCAAGATTCTCAAATTTTAAATCTGGATGGGTGTCTTAGCAGTACATTTAGGGTCATTTGGGGGTCTTGCAATATCATTCAAGGGCCAAAGCGGACAGAAAGGAGTGAAGGCGTACGAAACTAATTATTGGTTTCTTTAATGCTAGTGTGGTTTGAATCGTTTTGCCCTGATTTGAATAGTTTTGAAAATTACTGTATACACTGGGTAGTATACTAGATCATGTACACATGTTAATATGCAGTGGTTGATATTGCTAGGACGACATTTACTGTGCTTAAAAATAATTACTGCTGGACTCCCCAAGCCCGAAAATTTAAATACAATAATAGACTACATACAGCTCAGTAGTATACATGCTATACTGTCACAAATTTAAACTGCTATGCATTATTAGCCTACCAGAATTAATAAACTGTAGTAATAAAAAACTACAATACTATAGTAAATGTGATAGATTAGCAGAAGAACTAAACTTACCCTACCCCAGCTTTCCTTCTGTATAATATTAGACAAGGCATATACTAAGCTTTTCGTGTACTACACACACAGTATTAAACTCTTTAAAGATATTACAAACTGTAGTACTGATTTACCCACACAATTCTCCTCCCAGACTATCTAATACTATACTGCATATTCCTGACTGAACCGAATGATTCCTGATCAATTATAAAACCAAAGAACACTAGACAGTTGACATGTATTAAAACATCTACTAAACTTGACTAGAATAGACTAGACTAGACTAGTACACCATAATAGGCCATAACGACACCCACATTATCAGTACATAATCTTTGGTATCATCTAACACACATTTCGGGTTCGTTTTTAGGTTCTCCCAAATCCAACGTCAAGCGGCGGTGAAACAAGTCCACCAACCATTCAAAACGCATCTTGGTCACCCCAGCATAATACCTTCCCTTCAGGTTCTCATCCCTGATAAACGCGTGTTGAGCTCCATTGACTTCCATAAATGTAAGTTGCACTTTATTTTTACGCAAGGTGCTGTCAAGTCCCGACCTTCCAAAGGCACTCCAAAGGGAGAACGGGCNTCAAGTCCCGACCTTCCAAAGGCACTCCAAAGGGAGAACGGGCGGAATGACTTGAGTGGATGGAGTTGGCGTTCCTGTGTTAAATGGTTAAATAGGTGCAAGCGAGAAACCACGTTCCTGCGACCCGTACAATAATGATACCTTACTAATGGCACCCTGAAAAATTTACCTTACTAATGGCACCCTGAAAAATTTACCTTACTAATGGCACCCTGAAAATTTACCTTTCTAATGACACCCTCAAAAATGTACCTTACTAATGACACCCTCAGAAATTTACCTTACAGTGTTTTTGAAAACTATTCAAACCAGAGCATCTAAATGTTTCGTACCTCTTCACACAGTCTTTCAAACCAAATGTTCACACCAACTTTCATTAGAATTCAAGATTCTGACAGATTGAATCTGGAGGATTGTCTCATATGTAATAAATTTAGGAGTCTTGCAATATCAACCAAGGGCCTAAACGGACGGAATGCAGTGAAAGGGGTACCAAACTCTTTAAATTATTGGTTTGTATAATTTGCTAGTGTGGTTTGAATCTTTTTATCGTGCGGGTTTGATAGTTTCGAAAAACACTGTACTAATGACACCCTCAAAAATTTACCTTACTAATGGGATTTATTGAAACAGCTTGGAAGTATATAGAACGAGCAGGTTCGCCTAATCAGATGAATCCCCAGGGATCCCTCTAAGGCATATTACAGTATTTGTTGACATGTGAGGGTTCCTAGACATGCACGACTGGTAGACTGCATATCCACCATACTACATGTGGACGGAGACCATTGCGTGACGACCAATCGGAAAGGTCTCGCCGATATACGAGAACTCGTATAGTGGACTATATAATGAGGGACCCTCGCCTCGGTCGAAGACTCAGGAGTTCCCACGGGACAATTGTGAATAAGACTGAATAGATCTAGACTGTACTCAATAAAATCCAGGTCTGAAAACTAACAGTATTCGAATATACAACTGATATAACTTTGTTTATAAATCCCAGTGTCCTGCTTAAGTACCCTCAAAAATTTACCTTACTAATGACACCCATCAATAATTGTAGAGACACAATTAAATAGCCATTGATAGAATTGGATAACGTAGGCTAAAAGAGGGAAGTAAATGAAGTACCGGAAGGACCCACACTATATTGTATAGTATTTTTTCTTTGAATCTAGTAACCTCTACTGTCCAGTCCTACACTACACTACTACACTACTACACTACACTACTACACTACACTACTACACTACACTACTACACTACACTACTACACTACACTACTACACTACA
>NKZA01000142.1:0-44378 GCA_002374405.1 Metschnikowia cubensis
TAGCCCTCCACTGGCACTGTAAGACCCCCAAATGTAGTACATATAAGACAATCCTCTAGATTTAAGATTTCAGAACATTGAATTCTGATGAAAATTGGTGTAAAACATTACGTCATTTACTCGAAAGACTGTGCGACGGGTTACGAAACTTTTTGAATGATTGGTATACTTCATTTTGCTAGTGTGGTTTGAATTGTTTTGCCACGCTGCTTTGAAAAGTTTTGAAAAACACTGTACCCCTCACAGTCTTTCAAACCATGGCGTAATGTTTTACACCAACTTTAATAACATTCATTATTCTGAAAGGTAAATCTTGAGGATTGCCTCATATGCACTACATTTGGGGTCTTGCTGTACCACTCAAGGGCTAAAACGAACAGAGCAGAACTGGAGAGGATTCAAAACTTTTGAATTCTTGGTTTGAATCTTTTGTCGCACTGGTTTGAACCATTCTATCTTCTTGGTTCGAAACATTTTGTCGGGCCAGTTTGAACATTTTGCTGCGCTCATTTGAATAGTTATGAAAAGACTGTATAGTATAGTACAGTATAGTACAGTATAATAGTATAATAGTATAGTACAGTATAGTACAGTATATTACAGTATAATAGTATAGTACAGTATAGTACAGTATAATAGTATAGTACAGTATAGTACAGTATAATAGTATAGTACAGTATAGTACAGTATAGTACAGTATAATAGTATAGTACAGTATAATAGTATAGTACAGTATAATAGTATAGTACAGTATAATAGTATAGTACAGTATAATAGTATAGTACAGTATAATAGTATAGTACAGTATAATAGTATAGTACAGTATAATAGTATAGTACAGTATAATAGTATAGTACAGTATAATAGTATAGTACAGTATAATAGTATAGTACAGTATACTACAGTACAGTATACTACAGTACAGTATAATAGCATAGTCTAAGAATATTTGGCACATACGGTAGACGGTAATACAATATAGTGGGTACCAGGGCTCATAACGCGCAGATTCCATAATTCTTTTTTGCTACTTATACAACCACTCATCTACAGCAAATCAAATTTACCTATTGCGTTTTATAAAAGGCCTGCGGGATCTGGTCGGGATCATATATTAGTTTATCTATTTTACACGGAAATGGGCATACAGGCACAACCCGGGCACATCATCCAGTGTACAGTGCTTTTCAAAACTATTCAAACCAGTGCAGCAAAATGTTTCGTAGTCCTTCGCACAGTCTTTCAAACCAAATGTCACACCAACTTTCACTGAATTTAATATTCTGAAATGTTCAATCTGGAGGATTGACTAATAGGTACGAAATTTAGGAGTCTTGCAATATTAGTCAAGGCTCAAAACCGAAAGGAACTGGAGTGAAAGGCGTACCATACTTTTTGAAAGATTGGTTTGTCTGATTTGCTAGTGGTTTGAATCGTTTTCTCGAGCTGGTTTGAAGCGTTTTCTCGAGCTGGTTTGAATAGTTTTCAAAAACACTGTATTAAACAAACCAATAATTAAAAGAGTCTCGTACCCGTGCCACTGCAATTCCGTCCGTTCTGGCCCTTGACTGAAACTGAAATGTAGTAGATATGACGCAAACCTCCAGACCCAAAATTCAAGAATATCGAATTCTAACGAAGGTTAGTGTAAACCATTACCATTTGGTTTGAAAGACTGTGTGAAGGGGTACGAAAGATGTTGCACTATTGGTTTGTTTAATTTTGCTGCGTTGGTTTGAATAGTTTTGAAAAGCACTGTATTCAAGTTCAGTCTATACAGTCTTTCTTAAAACAATTCAAACCTGCGCTATAAAACAATTCAAACCACATTAACAAATTAAACAAACCAATAATTCAAAAAGGTACTGTTTTGAATATTAAATTAAGATTTCACATAAACTGCTTATTTCAAATCCTTGGTCCTTAGCATTTTTTTGGTCATAAGTATGAAACGTGTTGACTTACAGTGTTTTTCATAACTATTCAAATGAGCGCAGCAAAATGTTTCGTACTCCTCCGCACAGTCTTTCAAACCAAATGTTCACACCAACTTTCATTAGAATTCAACATTCTGAAAGGTTGAATCTAGAGGACTGCCTTATATGTAATAGATTTCGAAGTCTTGCAATATCAACCAAGGGCCTAAACGGACGTAATGGAGTTAAAGGGATACGAAACTCTTTTAATTATTGGTTTGTTTAATTTTGCTAGTGTGGTTTAAATCTTTTTATCGTGCGGGTTTGAATAGTTTCGAAAAACACTGTATCAGTTTGTTTAATTTTGCTAGTGTGGTTTGAACATTTTGCTGCGGTCATTTGAATAATTTTCAAAACACTGTATCGCAATGGGAGGAGACCGATTGATAATGGATCAATATCAGTTTGATTCTCATTTTTTTCACCCTTTCCAATATATCCACAGGACATTTCTTAAAGAGGATAGAGATAATATATAGATACATTTTTATAAGCGGAGCTAAAAGTGCGGAATCAGGTAGCCGTAGAGCATGGTTCAAGATCCAGGGACTCTTCGTGCTATAGGTGGATGTCAAGGTCTCATCTAGAAAAGTGAACTGGACGACAGTAGTAGATGGTAGTAGGTAGAAGGTGTACAGGTAGAAGGTGTACAGGTAGCAGGTGTACAGGTAGCAGGTGTACAGGTAGAAAGTGTACAGGTAGAAGGTGTACAGGTAGAAGGTGTAGTTACCAGGTGCATGTGATTCTGGATCTAGGAATACATGGTAACATATTATACGCATACCCCATAAAAATGGGCGACATGCAGATACTTTAGACAGCCATGTACCGTCGTATTCACTACACCGCACGAGTCATAGATCAGGAACATAGATCAGGAATATAGAACAGAAACATAGATCAGGAACATAGATCAGAAACATAGATCGGGGAAGCTATAGATCAGAGACGGTAGCGATCGCGGAGGCACGGGTGCGCGCGGCCATAACCATATTAAAGTGCGACGCGAAAACTTCTCCAACCTCCCACCTCTTTCAAATCCAATGCCCGACTTGCACCACATCTTCACGCAGGAGCCGCTCGTGCAGTACGGCATGCCCTCCGTAGACCGCCCGTTCGGCTTGTACCTCTGGCCGCTTTTCTCGGCCGCGTTCGAGAAAGTCGTGGGGTACCCTGCCGAGGACTTTGAGTTTGTTTATAACAAGACGTTTTTGGCCAACGGCTGGCAGGCCATTGGCATCATTGCCGTATACTACACGGTGATTTTCGGCGGCCGCTTTGTTAGCACCAAGTTGGGGGCTCCTGCGTTGAAGTTGAACTTTCTCTTCCAGGTGCACAACTTGGGGTTGACGCTTGCTTCGTTGACGCTTTTGCTTTTGACCATCGAGCAGTTGGTGCCGATTTTGGTTAACCATGGGCTCTTCTACGCCATCTGTAGCGAGCAGGCGTTTGCGCCCAAGTTGGTGACCTTGTACTACTTGAACTACTTGACCAAGTACTGGGAGTTGATCGACACGGTGTTTTTGGTGTTGAAGAAGAAGAAGTTGTTGTTTTTGCACGTGTATCACCATGGCGCCACGGCGCTTTTGTGCTACACGCAGTTGGTGGGCTCCACGTCGGTGGAGTGGGTGCCCATTACCTTGAACCTTGCGGTGCATGTGGTGATGTACTGGTACTACTTTTTGAGTGCGCGGGGCATTCGTGTGTGGTGGAAGGAGTGGGTGACCCGATTCCAGATCATCCAGTTTGTTTTGGACTTGGGCTTTGTGTATTTCGCCACATACACACACTATGCGTTCCGCTACTTCAAGTCGTTGCCTCACGTGGGCGACTGCTACGGGTCGGAGTTGGCTGCGTTCTACGGCTACTTGATCTTGACCTCGTACTTGTTGTTGTTCATTTCCTTCTATATTCGCGTGTACAAGAGTGCGGGAAAAAAGGCGGAGAAGGAGAAGGCCTCGACTGCAGCCAAGGCGTCTGGTTCAGCCAAGGCGTCTGGTTCTGAGCCTTCGGTGTCCAAGGCCCGGTCCAGAAAGGCATAATTCAAGCCAGAACCAGGGATTCAAGAACTGGGGATTCAAGAACTGGGGATTCAAGAACTGGGGATTCAAGAACTAGGAACTCAAGATTTAGAATTGCCAAGATCGCGGAACTCAAGATCCAGAATTGCCAAGATCGCGGAACTCAAGATCCAGAATATTCAAAGATCCAGGAAAGAACTGCACCCAGAAACCGCCAAACAGGTGCAGTCTCCAACACCATATACTAGTGTGTAGTGAGTTTGGTGCCTGGCTATGACACGTTAGAGTCCATACATGACTATGGTATGATATGATGTAGGCAGTAGTCTAAGTAAGTAATGTATAAGTATAGGTATAAGAGGTAAAGATAAGCAGACGACAGAGTGGCCAATAACGCATCGCATGCACGAATACCAAAGTGCAGCAGGAGCTTTGAGAGTGCAAGTCAACATGTAAGGAAGCTGAAGTGGAAAGTTGCAAATGATAACCTTCGACGCTCCTGCATGTGGAACACTGTCATTGCCAGTAGGGCAAAACGAAAGGTTTCACTGAAGTTGTTGCCCATTTTGCCATGGGTTTCACGCTCGGCCTCCGTCTGGAACTGGTAGAGCCGTATGTTGGGCAAATGCAACGACTCTCGTCTTTGGTTTCGGAAGCGTCCCCCTTGTCGGTGGTATTAATCAAATCCTATTGCCCCAAGCCTTGTTGATCAATTGTAGCACCCAAGTCACATGGCCAGGACATGTCACACATATTCACAGACCACCTGCAGTTGGACAATACAGAGTGGGGCTATGCACCGTGATCATGGAAAGGATGGAGGTATGTATATAAGCTTTCTTTTCGTGGATTCGGAACTACTTATGCTGCCCAGACTTGTATTTGGGTTTACTTAAGTATCAGGTGAGTGCTGTGGTAGAGTGTTAGAGTTATTATGCAACTCAAGGCTATATCCTGTATATGCAATAAGTTTAAGCATCTAACGTGCTTATCGATATCACGGATCATTCCAGGAACGATGACCTAACGGCATATTCTGAACGGCAACTAATAGTAGGAACTCCGAACAGTATTATGGATATTCTTAATTACTTGATATTTGTATTAGACTATCTATCTAAGATTGAGTAATGGAGTTCTTGCTCCCATTATATATCTGGAGATGATAAGCCTAGACTCTTTTTTTATGACTAAATTTACCTTAGTGCGTCATAAGAAACTCGTACTCATTGGAAATTCTCTCATTCCCAATCCTGTTTCATATTGAGTAGATGTTCATGTTCTAGAGTCTATTAGACTCCTGTATTCAGTTGAGTCAATTCCATGTCTAACATAGAGTGGGGTGGTCTGAAAGGAGCTGAGACTGGTCTCGCTGCCTGCCGTCTGTTGCAATGCTGTTTACAGTGATTTACCCATTCTCTACGTACTCATTTACGTACCCATTTTCTTCGTACCCATTTTCTACGTACTCATTTTCTACGTACCCATTCTCTACGTACTCATTTTCTACGTACCCATTTTCTACGTACTATCCACCCATCCTTCTGTATCTGTACTGGTGTCAAATATCCCACTAGTTCCACACAGTTTGTCTCTTCTCCATTCCAACTACTCTTTCTTAATCATACTGTACACTGATGACCATGGAACTATGGGATCTATGTGGCTCCTAGTCGTTTCAATCCTTGTGGTGGAATCCCCAGTCGAAGGACCGGCTCTAGTGACATTCAAATGGAGTACTGAGGATGTTAAACACAGGGTGATTATTGTGCGAGAAAGTTGGGATGGTGCACTGCTTAATACAATGGCTTGGAGAATGATGCCTTTAATGCATGTGAGTAGATTTATATCTCTAGTGATTCTTTCCATTCCATTTCTGGCCCGTATCGCTCTAAAAAGCATTGTCGAATGGAGACACCTATTAAAAAAATAGTGGGTAGTCGTATGTAACCCTGCTTTTTTTCACTTCGTACTTATAACATACAGCAGTCACGAACACCTAGGAACATACTATAGATTGATTCGCAACGCCTTTACCGCAAGTGTTGCTTTCATATTATTCTTGTCTAATGAACCAATGTTCACACATACCATACATCACACTCATATTTTGCAACATAATAGCATAAGACCTACACATACCTCATACAGTGGTAGTGCCAATACATATACAGCTTTTCATCTTTTAATGATACTTCTTTCTCACAGTCTCATTTATTTCACCAGGCCTTAAGCTCTTTATATGCTATGTTTCCCTTACAATTTTGTCTACATCTCTTCTGTGTTGTTTTTTCAGCATTGTATATGAATACTGCATTTCAGATTCGCTTACGATTAATCCTAGATGTTCTGCTGATGAATTTGGTCTTTTTCAATGAACTTTGTTGTATCTTTTTATCTACATCCATATATTATAACCATACATTTAGGAGGGCTATCACCTCTGATATTATACTGTCTAAATACCATTGGTCCTCTACCTAAATATTACACCTATATTTATAGATGATTCTCTTATGAAATACCATCACTTATATCATTATCAATCTTGTAAAACAGTCTTGCTGTAGTGCTCAGTACCATACCATCCATACCATCCATACCATACCATACCATACCATCCATACCATACCATACCAATACGACTACAACTGGCCCCGACTAAAAACATAGCTTTGAATATCTGACAATCCTAACTTGAATACCTATTCGTCGTCCTTGACCCTCTTCGTCTTCCTCCTCTTCCTCGGCCAGGTGTTCAGTGTAAGCATTAGGGTTCTGTACTGGGTCTATTATATCGCCGTCTTTTCCAAGAAGAGCCACGAGCGGGCTTGGGGGCTGAGGCGTGAAGTTCATGTCTCTTCAGTATGAGATCAAGGAATTGGTTCCCAGCTCGGAAATGAGCTTAGCGATGCTCAAGTAATTGCGGTTCCCCTCGATTCCAAGGAAAAGCAGCTCAATCAAGTTGCGGATCTAGTAAGCTAATGTCTTGATGTTGTTGTCACAGAGAGAGGTAGCGTACATTGTAACACAAGCCCAACTCTGGGGACACCTCCAGATTCTGTTTCTGAGACAAGTCCAACACCCGCAACCCGCTCAAGCTCTTAGTTTGATAGTATTGAAAGAGTTAATCCAGGAAATGTGCTGCGAAACAAAGGCCGGCTCTGCTAAACATAAGCTTGAGCAGGCTTTATTCCGGAACATTTGTCAAATTGTCATGTATGCACGAGTCATAGTGCTCCACCACTCTACCTCAGGTTCTTCTGCCCCTGTGATGGTGTTGGGGTCGTCCATTTCCAAAGTCCTCCTGGTTGGCTTCATTGTTCTCGGGCTCCTCGGCGTTTTTTCACATAGGCTGTCTAATCTATATCCACTATAGGTATACCGTTTGGCATATAGCAACTATGTATTTCGTCTTCATTCACCCCCTCGCCTAGTGTAAAAGCTTCCGATATAAATACCTTGAATGGCGTATTATGGAGTGCTAGGCAAAACGGTTCAAGCTACACAGCAAATGAACATACCAATTATTCAAAAGTACTCCTGCGCAGTCTTTCAACGCAAATGACATTCACACCAACTTTCATTTCGAGATACTGAAGTGCCTGGGTATTGTATTTGCAGCCAACAGCCACGGACGGAAGGAAGTGGACTGGTTTCCTTGAGTTGAAAGTGAATGGATGATCATTCCAGAAAATGAAGGCACGTGAAATTCCCAGACTGCGCTATACTCACTTGATGCTATACTCACCTTTTCTGTGGAAAGTTCCAGCAATTCTGTGTGGAAAGTTCCAGCAATTCTGTGTGGAAAGTTCCAACAATTCTGTGTGGAAAGTTCCGATGCTTACAACTAGACTGCATGATTGCAAACGATTGAGCTTCAAATCCCAAAATGTCGAGGTGCTAATTTGACAGTTATGTGCAGTACCCCGTGGTTTATCCTAAAGCATGAATTTGACCATTAAACTGATGGCACCTCCGACGTAGTCTGAAATGGCTTAGCAAGAATCACTGGTTTTATGCTTCAGTGCAGGAAACCGTGAGTTCGATCCGCCGTACACTTCAATAGAATCTCGAGAACAAGCACCGCCGTGAGTGTTAGAACTCGTGCAGGACTTTGGGATTCATAAACAAAGTTATATCACTGGTATATTCGAATACTATAATATGCCTTAGAGGGAATCCTGAGGATTCATCTTATCAGGCGAACCTGCTAGTTCTATATACTTCCTTACTGACCCTTGAGGGATTTCAATTCTAGTGCTCGTTGGATTTTTCCTAACAGTGAGATGCTGCTATGGATCGCAGACTATTTTATACAGTTTATTCTTTAATACATGTATTTACTTTTGCTCTTTACCAGAAATGTCAATCTGCAATTTTTCAATTCAATCACGAGTTTTTTCGATGTGTGATAAGCAAAGGTTTGTCTTATTTCTCAAGGTTAACCAATATTTACACAATTCACACACAATATAAATATTTTTTGAAAGATTGAACAATTAAGTAACCAATAAAAAATAGAAAAGGAATACTGTATTGGGCGACCAGCCAACAGTTGTGAACAATTGGTTATGGTACGTTTGGTGAGGTTGTTTTAGGATCTGGGTAAAAACCAGAAACAATTATTGACCCAGACTTTCGTTTGGTAACTGAATCTTTTTACCAGATGAAAAATGCTAAACAGCAAATATCAAGTCCAATGTCTGATTTGATTCTACTAATAGTCCATCCATCCAAGGCTAATGAGTGAGCATGAAGAGGAGGCTTTCGAAGACTTTTGCTTAAGGGATAAATGTCGAGAGTATTAAGCGTGTTAGGGAAACGTGGAAGTCTGTAAGACGGACTGGGGTCCATACCCTCGTTTTAGTGGACTAATCAGAATCGCCTGAGCTGAATATGACAAGAAGTCCTGCCCAGACCAGCTAACAGTAACAGTAACAGTAACATATATAATATCACTACTGTAGCGATCTATAAATGTAGTGTAGTATACTGTAAACGAGTATGTGGTATTGTAGAAGGAAAGTAATATGGTTTGGAGGGCAGTTCGGAATAGACTGACCAGTGGTGGGGAGTGAATTTGCCGTATACAGTGTTTTTCAAAACTATTCAAACCCACACGATAAAAAGATTCAAACCACACTAGCAAATTAAACAAGCCAATCCTTCAAAAAGTATAGTACCTCTTCAGTTCGGTTCGGTTCAGTTTTGAGCCGGTTTTGAGCCCTGACTCATATTGCAACACTCCTAGATGTATTACCTATTAAACAATCATCCAGATTTAACAGTTCATCACACTGAATTTTGATTAATGTTGGTGTGAACATTTGGTTTGAAAGATTGGTCGAAAGGGTACGAAACATTTTGCTGTGTTGATTTGAATAGTTTCGAAAAACACTGTATAGTACGAAGAGTATAAAGTGGATGATAGGTCTGCTATAGGAGGACGTTACCCATAGAGGTCTTATGAAGTCCCCCATATGAGCCAGGCCATATATTATGTTCAATGTACTGGTTATAGAAAGATCCCCCTACCATAAAGGCTCAATTCATGTTGAGTAATCTACACCTTGTGGGCCTGTATACGACGACCTGGAGTGGTAGTTGAATTATTGGGTTGTTGCATTTGACTAGTGTGGTTGGAGTCGTTTTATCGTGCTTCTTTGTATAGTTTTGAAAAGCAAACCACATCCATGGCCGTGGACGTAGAAGACGAAATCTACTAAACGGTAAAATCTATATTACAAAGTGGATGGGATTCGCCCGTACTCTATTGGGCCTACTAATTATAGTGATTTACTGTGTCCAGTGGTGAGTACTGTTGAAGTTTGCCGCTTTTGAGGTCATGATCACGTTAAGCCTTTGTTCCTTTCTCTCTGTCTTAGTTGTGCTGCTAATGTGTGCCAGGAGATCCGCCTTGTGGTCACTAGTACAGTGTTTTTGAAAACTATTCAAACCAAAGCAACAGAATGTTTCAAACTCGCCCGACAAAATGCTTCGAACCAAGTAGATAATATGATTCAAACCAGTGCGACAAAACATTTCGAACCAAGAATTCAAGTTTCGAACCCTCCACTTCTGTTCTGTTCGTTTTGGCCTTGACTGGTACTACAAGACCAAAATGTAGATATGTCGCAATCCTCTAGTTATAAGATTTCAGAATAATGAATTTTATATAAGTTGGTGTAAAACATTACGCCATGGTTTGAAAGACAGGGGTACGAAGCTTTTTGAATCATTGGTTTGTTTAATTTTTCTGCTTTGTTTGAATAGTTTTGAAAAACACTGTATCGAGAGTCGTGCTCCATTCATATAGAGTACGAGATGAAAAGTAGGGATGAGTTTTACTCTGGAGCAAAAGTCTACTAGGGGGTCCAATTTGACAATGTTGTCGTGTCCGCATGAACTGATTGATTCAAACCTGCACATTCAAACCACACTAGCAAGATTAAAAACACCAATGATTCAAAAAGTTACATTTTTTTTGAATTGAGCCTTCCAATAAACAGTTTATTTCAACTCCTTGATCCTTAGTATTTACATAAACCGCTTATTTCAACTCCTTGATCCTTAGTATTTACATAAACCGCTTATTTCAACTCCTGGATCCTTTTTAGTCAGAAGTACGAAACTTTTTGACTTTTCAGTTTGTTGAATTTTGCTAGTGTGGTTTGAACACTTTGCCGCTCTCATTTGAATGGTTTGGAAAACACTGTAACTGGGGATGAAGTAGGGAAAAAGGGGTGTTATAGTGAAAACCAAAGTACTAGGCAGTGTACCAGGCTATACCAGGCAGTGCAGCAGGCAGTGGAAGTTGGTGGATGCACGGGTACAGAAGAGGGGAAGAGGAAAGAGGGGAAGATTTTAGAGCTTGGCGTAGACAAACACTAATGGGAGTCTAACATGCACTTAAAGCTTATACCCAGATGAATGGGACTTTAAGAGGTCGCACATGGAGAAAGTGCTCGGTTAAAAACGAGAGGTGCTGTGTGCAGGCACCGGTAAGGAAAAAGCTTAAATCTTCCACTCCACGTAGTTTATGGTTGTTGTAATCAGGCATGTCTGGTCAGGCGAGGTGCACGTGCATGTCATGTAAGGAAAAGGTTTGTTGAGGTGTCAGGTGTCAGGTGTTCAGGTGTCAGGTGTTGAGTTGTTGATGTGTTGAGTTCTTCAGGTGTCAGGTGTCAGGCGTTCAGGTCTCGAGTTGTTCAGGTTTCACGTTTCAGGATAGACTTCCATTGTTCCGTACATCGAGCCACACTTACGGTTCGTGGCATTGTTCGATGTTTTCATTCAGGCACCCCACGTACCCATAAACTGAACAATAACGTGCACCAGGAAGCCACAGCGGACATTAGCGAACGTAAACCCACATGAAACACAAATGAAACACGTAAGCGACTCATAACAATGGCGCCCGTTCCTAACCGACAAACACATATCATACGTTAATGGCCGCCCAGTGCACACATGAGCACACTCTGGTGAGCGACAATGGACGCAGGTGAAATGTCGTTATATGACAATCCAAGGGGCACTATTGTCCTGTATGCAGCCGGGGCCCCCTCCAGAAGCAAAGACAATAAGCGCCCACGCCCTGAACCACGTAAAGCACGTAATCCATTATTCAGCACGTCCATTGTAATGCCATTATTAAGCATTTAGTACATTACACATTCACCGTGCCCATTGATGTAATGCAGCTCAAAGACACCTGGACAATACCGGTGCATAATATAAGCCATTGTTAATGCACTATGATGACATAAGCGGACTCGAGGGGACGATAGATGCGGCTCAATCGGCTCACGCGGCCCAGAGCCCAGATGCGCGGCTTCATAACAACTTTAGAGCAAATGCATGCTTGGATCGCTCGGCGCATTGCCCACGCCAAAGTGCCGTTCCGCGGATCACCTCAGCCTCCGTCGATTAAAGCCGCACTATGTCAACGGAAAGTAGCCACGCGCGCCGCAAAGTTTTGGGTATCTGCAGTGCGTCCATCCTTCGTGCGCCTCGTGTGTACACGCCGTGCATTCCTTGTGCATAATGCGTGCACACTTTGCCCTCGCCCTTTGCAGACTTTTTTCGCAGACTCCCTCACTAACACTGTGCACACACGGTGCAGCCTCACGCATCCACTACGCCAAGCCCGCGATCCGCAAATCATCCCCACCACACCCGTACCCCTAACCCAATCTGCCCTGATTCTGATTCCCCTGATTCCTCATGTCACCCGTACCCACATATTCAGTTTTGGTGTTCAGAGAGTCTCGACACACTAAGAGTGTATACAAGCAGAAGCACCTTCTGGTTTTATTGTGACCGTCTGCCTCGGGGTCTGTTCAAGGTCAGTAGCACTGGCACTGGCACTGGTTGTGGTAGTGAGGGATGGTGGCGGGTATCTGGTGATGGGGTGGGACTAGACTTACGGCGGAACTCCGTGGGGGACTGTCTGCAGAATCATTTGTGGGGCGGGTCTTGGCGACTGGAATGCCCGACGAACCGCAAGCTCTAGCCAGCGCTAGGTCTTGTCCCATCCCAAATTAGTCAGCAAGGCCAAATCGTTCTCGGCTTAGAAAAGCCCAAAGTGTCAACCGACTCTGCTTCGTACTTCCGTATGTAAGCAGACCTGTGGGCTGGAACGGAGGAAAGCTCAAACGGGAAATTCGCGCGTCGAGCCGTACCCCTATTCAAGCCGCTTCCGGAACGAGCGGATGCCGCTATAGAAGGAGTTACGCTTAGCCAGCTAGTTGCAAGAGAACCGGCCACCTGGAATGTATCGATGCGTCGACCATGGCCTCGGAACAAGACCATCCTGGGGGCCCTTGAGGCGAGTATGCGCTTTTGATGACCAGGTGTCCAAGATCTGACACCCGCGTATGCACGGGCAGCAGGTGCATCTGCATGGTGTATGCAGGCTAATCGGCCCCAGGGATGCCGAGGCGTCTTCCGTGGTTAGGACCGTCAGCTTGCATTGACAGGTGATGTTTGCTTAACCGTGCGCTACCCCTATCGAGGGGAAGAAGGGATATGGAGGAGCAGGCTGAGTGATGCACCAGCATAGTTAATGCAGAATGCAGAAGAAAAAAACAAAGAAAAGAGAAGACGAAGAGAAGAAGAAATTGAAAGAAGAAAATCCAGTGTGGAAGGTAAGGCTTTAGTGGGAAGGAATGGTGACATACAGTGACGCAGCGCCAACACAAATAAAAAAAAAAAAATCAACAGGCGGAGAAGATCACACAGATTGAAACAGACAAACAGACACAGGCAAGCAAGCACAGAGACACAGACATGAAACAGACACACACATGATACAGAGATACGAACCAATCATACTCATGGGCGGAATACGAACAGAAATAAACGTCCCGCCCAAGGAAAGAACAAAAGAAATGCTGCCATGCACTTGCCGTTTATGGCAGCAGCAACACCAAGAGTGAGGAGGAGCGAAGCATGGCTGAGGCTCTCGCAAAAGTCGGTGCTGATTCCGAGCCGCAACCTGCACATAAGCAGCACCAGGGCTGCGCTCTCTTGGCGGTTTTTTCAGCCGTCCGCGAGCTTTTCGGTCTGTGCAGCGGGAGAATCGGAAATACTTTCGTGCCGGCCGGTTCCTATATATCGCTTGCCACCTGCCCTCCCAATCCTGCGACTATTTCCTTCCTCCCCACTTTTTGGTGTCCACCATCCGGTCTTTCTTTAATAGACCTCCAAATACCCTACCAATCACCCGACCCAACCCAACCCAAACTCATCCCACCAGATCTTAGTCGGTTTACTGAATCCGTCTATCCATCGTTAATCTGTTCAGTGAGTGAATCCAAATCAGGATCACTGTTCATTCAGATCACTTCTGCTAGGCACTTTGGATCAGAACACTGTGCTAAATTTAGAATAAAATAGCCGCTGACTAAACCAGGTTATTTCTAGTCCGTCTTTTTACCTGGGTTAAACTTTCACATCTGTTCAGATCCGTGTGAGGTCCGCTTCCGATCCGCCTAAGATCTTCTGAGATCCGTTTATTTCCGTTTAGATCCATTTTAATTCCGTTGAAATCCGGTTACATCATTTTAAATCGGGTGCACCTTTTTTTTCGTTCGGTTCCATATTTATTTATATCCGTTGATATCCGTCGATCCGTTTTCTAACTCCTCGGTTCATCACATAATTTCCCCTTTTTATTGTTCGTGTCCATAGGCTGCTCGCTTTACATACCTTTTCAGGCAACTCCGTGCGAACCGCTCATACCCTATACACTCCAGTGTTAGTCCAATTCTTAGACTTGACGCCCGAATTTTTTTCAGCACTTTCGGCTTGGACTGCTTCAAGTGGACCTTTTTCATTTGTGCTTGTTTCTTGAGTTTTCGAGCTTCGAGTATCATTTTTTGAATCTTTGATTTTTGAGTCTATTTTAGACTTTTGACCTTTTTTACTTATTGTTCGATTTTGTCATGGGAAATAAAGTGGAGTGCCGTCTCCCCTCGCTAAATTCGCTCGCGTTGGACTTTGCTCTACCGCAGCCAAACGTGGCCCATAATGCCTCCTATCCGATACATCACACCGCCAAGTTCCAGCCACATCCGCACGTGCAGAAGGAGTTATACGCTGTGAAGCACGACTATCCACGTGACCCATATCCACGTGATCCATATCCACGTGACCAGTATCCCCGGGATCCCTATCCACGGGATCCTTATCCACGGGAGAGTTATCCACAATACAACCAGTATGACCAATATGGCCGGGACCCACGTGATCCTTCCCAGACTCCTCCCAACTTAGAGTCCGCACGTACCCTACCTAGTGTGGTGCCCAATGCGGCCCAACTAAAACCAGACATCTTCACCCCCACGACATTTGGGTATGGAAGTAATCCCCAAAACCCCCAAAATCCACAAAATCTACAAAACCCACAAAATCCACAAAACCCACAAAACCCACAAAGCAATGAGCAAATTAAAATGGGACCCCTCGTGGCTGCTCCTACAGCTTACATCACCAATACGTATCCTGCTTCGTACTCCAGCAAGTCGTCAGTTTCCGAATCGGCCGCTGAGGAGCCTGCGCTTGTGGCCACATATCTTCCATCGGTTGGCAAGGTTGCAGTGCCTAGTGTACCTGCAGGCCCGGTGGCACCAGTTCTGGCGGTGGCAGCAGTACATCCCACTTCAGTTCCCGTTTCATCCATTTCTGGACCATCCGTTCCTCCAGTTTCAGTCCCAGGTGGCGGAGCCGTCGCCACATATGAGCCCAAAGCCATCAATCAACTTACGCCCGAGAGGACACCAAGTGAAGAGCCGTTTTCGGACGCAGAAAACGGGTTTTCGCCCAAATCAACGGATTCTCCCCATCCGGAGTCGCCCGAGCCGCAGAAAAAACGGAAAAAGCGGCAGTGTCCTCAGTGTTTGCAGCACTTTTCCAACTTGGCCACGCATAGATCAACACATCTCAACCCCACAGCCAGACCCCACGTGTGTAAAGTGTGCCAAAGGGGATTTGCACGCCCCAACGACCTTTTCCGGCACTTCAAGTGCCACTGGAAGGAAATGGGCGCCGACCACGGGCAGTTCAAGTGCCCGTTCAAAAGCGGCGAGTCCGGCAACAAGTGCAGCCACACACTGGGCATTTTCTCGCGGTGCGACACGTACAAGAACCACTTGAAGGCCATTCATTTCCAGTATCCCGAGGGCACCAAAAAGAGTAACCGGAGCAAGATCCCGGGCACGTGCAAGCTCTGTTTCAAGGAGTTCAAGTCGGTGGACGACTGGATCTCTCTGCACATAGAAACCCACGAGTGCCAGGCCATCGAATAGACGGACTATCACACCCTCATTATTTATAGACTTTAAGGATTATACAGTGCTATGCCAGGGCGAAGATTGTTAGTGTAGAGTCGAGCATTAGTCTGGTGAATCGATATAGTGATACCAAATTCGACTAGTCAATTACAATAAATCACTCAACAAGTATAGGAGAAAGACATTTGTATCATGGTACTAAGGCGATACAGATACTTCCAGTCGTTTGAATTAATTATACCGCCTCCAACAATTTGGTCCTATGACTTGACCATCTGAGCATTATCATATCTCAGTAGGTTCTTTGGACCAGGTATAACAACAGGTAATTGATGGCTACGGGTAGTGGAGGGTACGGAGTGGTGGCTGGTTTGTGATATACAAAGCGATTGGTAGTTGAATTATCTTCATGATACTGAACTGTATAAACTGGATGACATTTTTCTTGAGTCACCACTAATCAATGGGCCAATTTGCTTTGAGTGGTGTGATGTCCCGTACACTATGGAGTTAGTAAGAATAGATTATGGACAGACTATGGAGTTAGTAAGAATAGAGTGTGGACAGACTATGGAGTTAGTAAGAATAGACTATGCACAGATGCATAGACTCTAGTATGAATATGAGTCTATTCACAATACAAATTATCACCAGTGCAAACTCGATCGATTTCAAAGGGAAGCACTGAAAGAGTCTTGTATGACGAAGTCGACGACAAAGATGATACTGATGACGACTTTAAAGTGTTAAGGATTCTGACTCGGAGCCCATTATAAGAGAAGCTCCAGCAAACTTTGATCCCCCACTCAAGTATTCGTTGCACAACGACAAGAAGTTCATTATCGCCTATAACCACTTCAAAACCTTGTACAATAATGACTGGATCAACGATACCTTAATTGATTTTTTTATTGCATACGATATGGACCATGCCGTCCACGAACTTAAGGCAGTAAATGAGAACGACACTTACGAATTCAACTCGTTCTTCTTTACCAAGGTTTTTTCCCGAACAGAAGGCCAAGAGTCCCCGTAATACTACGAGAACGTGCGGAGATGGCTAATGAAGATAGACCTCATGAGCTACAACTCGGTCATCATCCGCATAAACGAAAACTTGCATTGGTCCTGAGCTGTGATCAAGAACCTACCCCGGCTCCTAGCGCACGCCAAATCCCAGGGCCTAAAGTCGTCTCAGAAATCTTGGGAGCCCAAGAAAAGGAACGTTTTAGTAGACGTGAATATCATGGATTCACTCAGAAAACCCCACACAAATATCACTACCCCATTGAAGAAGGTTATTAAAGAGTACTGTTTTGAGAAACATGGTGTGGAAATGTCGACCGAATTGATTAGGTTTAACTCTGTCGGTGTGCCGAAATTTCAATGATTGTGGCATCCATGTTATCTACAACATACAAAAATGGCTATCGGAGCCAGAAACCTGCGAAACCACATGGAGAAACACTCTAAATCCACCATGCGCTCATACTTCAAGTCATCTGAGCGAAGTGACAAGCGTAAGAAATTGATTTCCATTCTTCTAGATCTACATTCCAAGCAGGGTCATGAGCAGAGGAACGAGGAGGCTCAAAGCGAAGATGATATCGAAGAAATATCGTATCTATAGTCTAAACCAGCAAACGAGGAACCCGGTTGCAGAGAGGAGAAAGCACTGAAAGTGAGACCAAGGATCTAGCCCAGACTCCAAACGAAGTAGAAATCTAAAAGGATCCAGAAGTTCAAGTGAATCAGAAGTTCAAGTGAATCAGAAGTTCAAGTGAATCGGAAGTTCAAGTGAATCAGAAGTTCAAGTGAATCAGAAAATTAAAAGAAACCAGAACCATTGAGGGAACTGAAACCCTCCAAACACACAGATAACCTTCCGATATATTCATGGGTTTCAAGCGAGCCCGAGGAAGTTTCATGTATTCATTAGTTTCAAAGGAGCGAAAATTTTAGAAAAGCTAAAGCTTTTGGAGGAACCCGAGATTCCAAAGAAGCCAAAGTTTCTGAAAGAACCCGAGATTTTAAAAATCTCAATGGAGCCAGACCATTTTTCAATGAAGTCGCAGATGGTTTTAAGGGAACCACATGTCACTTTTGAGTCCACCGAAAAAAGGAAATCGTTCTCCGGTGGTCTTCTGATGGTCTTTTGATGGTCTTCTGATGGTAGTATTAAGTAATGTTGGTCTTCTGATGGTCTTCTGATTGTTAGAGGGAGACCATCATAGGAGAAGGTCCAAAGTATATCCAAGGTCCATGTATACGTCAATAAAAACACCCTCTCCATCCACTCACCATACGAAAGTCCATTTCTATAAAAGTATGATCCCAATATTCAGCTGGAGTACAGTTTTTTTCAGAATTATCAAACCCACGATAAAAGATTCAAACCACACTAGCAAATTATACAAACCAATCTTTCAAAAAGTATCGTACGCCTTACAGTCCAGTTCCCTCCGGTTTGAACCTTGACTAATATTGCAAGGCTCATAAATTTATCAACTATTAGACAATCCTCCACATTCAACATTTCAGAATCTTGAATTCTAATGAAAGTCGGTGTGAACATTTGGTTTGAAAGATTGTGCAAAGGAATACGAAACATTTTGCTGTGTTGGTTTGAATAGTTTTCAAAAAAAATGTATAGCATAATCTTCACCACCTGAAAATGTTCTTTATGACGGCTGCTAGCCTAAACTATTCGGTCTATATAGCAACGAGACCGTGTTACCGAAACCACGAGGACAAAGCTATGAGGTGTTCTAGAATAGTCGAAAAGGCCACCGATGCTCTGAATGGCAAGTCAAACACCCAAAACGGCCTTTGCTGGGATATCACTGTGTACTTCGTTTCAACATACTTCATTCCTTTCTCAAACATTCTGTCTCCAACTTGTTCAACAATGTTAACGTTTTCACATCACACTTGCATTGTGTCATGTTTCTGTTCTATCTTCAATTCCTTCGTGAAATTCCTCAACCATACTGCTCTGCTGCCTTCAAAGAGTCCAAAGAGCTCGGCCCCAGTAGTCGATTCTGCTATCGTCTTTTGCAACTTTGACGACCATGATACAGTGTTTTTCATAACTATTCAAATGAGCGCAGCAAAATATTCAAACCACACTAGCAAAATTAAACAAATTGCTAAGTCAAAAAGTTTCCTACTTATGACTAAAAAAATGTTAAGAATCAAGAACTTGAAATAAGCGGTTTATGTGGAGTCCTAATTAAATATTTAAAACAGTAACTTTTTGAATTATTGGTTTCTTTAATATACCTAGTGTGGTTTGATTGTTTTATTACGCGGGTTTGAATAGTTTTAAAAAATACTGTATTGGTCCTCCCACGAACATAATTAGATAAGCAGATCTAAACTGTCTTGTCTCTGTGTTTGTTGCTAAGTCGGCATCCACATATACTTCAACGTCTTTCTCTTCAACAGACATATTGACTTCTTTCTGATCCATGAACATTTCAACATCCTCTTGATTTGATTGTTCTGTTCTCTGAAATACAATTCCTTTGCTCGGGGTCTGTAACAAATATCTCACTGCCATGTGGGCTGCTCTGTTATGTTTTGCCTTGGGTTCCTTCAAATACCCAGCCACGTTCAGACCCTGAGAAGCCTTATCCGGTCTCACTGTCTTTGCTGCAAACATAGGTTTTCCCACAATCGATCTGTAGTCCGACTCATCACATTCTTCCTGCACTTCTTCTTCTGTAAGGACGTGAAGAGGCTCCTTGTGTTTTCCTGGAGTGTTAGTATTCCGCATTCCCCCTTTCCCAGCATACGGCTTTGGATGTAGTCCTCAAGATTCAACCCGATAAAATTGTCACTGACTTCTAAATTCATTCCCAAAGATTTCCTCGGCCTTGAGCACTAACTCAGTCCATTTTCTTGTAAATAAATCCTTTTTTTTCTCTATTCTTGCCAAAAGTTTATAACCTGCTTTTTATCATCCAATTTTGGCTTTATCATATTGTAACCGACTTTGATGACATATTTGTGATATACAATCATTGGAGAATAGGAGCCATAATAAAGTTTAACGAATGTTGAGCCCCGATCCAAGATGAATTCCACTGGATTAACCCGGGATGATCCCCAAGTCAAGTCATAATATAGTTGCGAATCATCACTTAATAAATCATCAGCGTTGAAGTAGATTGGGTTGTATAGTCCTTCATTTAGAAGTTTTTTCTCGGTATTTGTCCTTCATGTCGAGGTTCTTGGCGAGGTTTGACAGTACCTTTTCACACATGAGTTATTTGGCCCAAGAATCAATATGTCGTCAACCTACAGTCTTTTTCAAAACGATTCAAACCAGAGATAAAACTATCTAGCAAAATTAAACAAACCAATAATCAAAAGAGGTTCGTAACCCATCCACAGTCTTTGAAAACAAATGGTAATTTTTGCACCACTTTCATTAGAATTCAATATTCTGAAATGTAAATCTTGAGAATTGCCTCATATGTAGTATATTTATGAGTCTTACAGTACCAGAAAAGGACTAGGACGGACGGAACTGAAGTGGCATGGTTACGAACCTCTTTTGATTATTGGTTTGTTTAATTTTGCTAGTGTGTTTGAATCATTTATTGTGCGGGTTTGAATAGTTTTAAGAAATACTGTACTCTACTAGTCTACTACACTGGTACTTCTACTAACTTACTGAGTCTACTAGTCTACTACACTGGTGCTTCTACTAACTTACTGACTACTCTACTACTTTACTACTCTACTAACTTACTACTCTACTAGTCTACTAGTCTACTACTTTACTACTTTACTACTTTACTAGTCTACTAGTCTACTAGTCTACTACTTTACTACTTTACTACTCTACTAACTTACTGACTAGTCTACTAGTCTACTAGTCTACTAGTCTACTAGTCTACTGATTTACTGACTACTGACTACTGACTACTGACTACTACTAAGTACCCGTACCTAGTACGTATGACTAGTGACTCTACTTTCTACATTTCATTTACTACTGTCCACCTACTGACTAACTGACTTCTTCCTACCAATACCACTGTATATTCTATACTACTTCCTCTACTACTAACTATACTACTTCCTCTACTACTAACTATACTACTTCCTCTACTACTAACTATACTACTTCCTCTACTACTTACTCCCTGCCCGCTTACTTAGACTAGCCTACGTTAATCTATACCAACCGCCTGCATATTGCTAGAGTATAAATGTGTGATGCTTGGAAAGCCATTAGGAGTAGACAGCGTAGGCTTAATATACCACTACCTATGGTGGATCTAACAACCTATTAAAAGGACCGGGGAGTACTAAGTGTGAGATTCACCTCTAATGCTAACTGTAAGATTCTTGTTGTTCCGTACTAAGTATGTATATTCGTTGCTGGTTTCTCGCAAGACGGAATTCAACCTGGTACTGAATATGGCAAGAATCTACCATCAACCACCAGTAATATTAAACCCTAGTGATACTCACACCCACTGACAGCACCTATTAACAAAACTGACCAATGACTAACAGCAAAAGTACGTAAGCTCTAGTTAGATACAGATTGTCACATTGTCACATTGTCACATTTTCACATTGTCACGTTGTCACTTGTCAAATTATCACATTGTCACTTGTCAAATTATCACATTGTCACTTGTCAAATTATCACATCGTCACATCTTCACAATCTGTCATCGGGGCGTCTGGCTGTCAGGAAGCAGTAACAGCATTGGCGTAATGTCGGCCCGCTCTCGGTCTCACATCGGCACGGCCCAGCATCCGGAGCTAAGCATGTGCGCGCGGTTGTTGGGTGTAGATGGAAGAGCCATGGCATGGGTGTACGGGGGTGTGATATAAAAACCCAAACCAAGCCAAACGCTTCATCCTCCAAGTTTCCATAGCCACACCGTCACCATGCATGGCTTCATCAAGGCTGCCATTGCCGTCTTTCTCGTATCCACATACAAGACGCTTCCGCTCGCGTACGTGTTGCGGTTCTATTCGTTAGTATTCCGTCACCTCGTGCTCCGCAAACGGCAGTACCTTAAAACACGCAAGAACACATACGGATTCGGAGAAAACGCCGACGACGTGTTCCGCCCCGTCTCCTATAAAACATATGCGTCTCCCCTTGAAATCGACATGTATTTGCACAAGTCCAACCTGACGTACTTGGTGGACTTGGACATTGCCAGGACCCACTTCATCTGCCAGATCTTCCAGACGCTTTTCATGAAGTACTGGCACAATGAAACCGGTGAGTTCCGCCGCCAGTCCATCCAGAATTCCCCTTACATCCCGGTGGGCACCATCCAGTGCACGTTCAAAAAAGAAATCAAGATGTTCCAGCGCTACTCCATCACGTGCAGCGTGTATGCGTGGGATGAGAAGTGGCTCTATGTGTTTCTGAAGTTCGAGTTGATGGACGGCACGCTTTGCGCGGTGGCCATTACCAAGTACGTGTTCAAGAAGAAGGGCCGGCTCACCATGCGTCCGCGTGAGTTCATTGCCGAGTGTGGCATGTACAACGAAGACGTGGAGAAGGTGAACGAGGTCAATTATGCGGCCATCAGCCAGATCAAGACCTCTGAGCAATTGGAACAGTGGGCCAACGATCTCATGGCAAAGACCAGATGAGCATGGAGTAGACCAGATGGGATGATGAGTAGGGGAGTAAACCAAAGTTGGAACGAAGTTGACTCAAATCAGATGGCCCATGGGGAGTCTCCAATGACTTGTTTTGGAAAACGACAAGTTGAGGTTCGGTTTTGGAAAGAGAAGTATTTCCGTGCAAGCCAAAGATGGGCTCGTAAACAATCACTGAGAGCTTTGGTTTTGTGATACCACCAGTCGAAATAAGAACTTGGAGGGAGTGGTGTTGGTGAAGGGTGTGAGATCTGATATTCGACGAAGGATTCTTAATAAGTTTAGTTCTCGATAGAATCTGGATGACTGGATGAGTAGCTCAATAGTTCAGTTACCCGTGACTCTTGTGTATATAGAGTAGCTCAACAGTTCAGTTACCCGTGACTCTTGTGTATATAGAGTAGCTCATCCACCTTGGAATCAATCACTGGTATGTTCTATGGCCTGACTATCCAAAATAATTAACCCCACATACTATGCTATAATATGTAGCCTTAGTATTCATAGAGCATTGATGGTAGCTTTTTGTAAGTTCTCATCCACCCCTATCAAAATGTGGGTACAAGGGTATCCACCAGAACTCCAAAACAATGACCTTTAATATGGCCCACGTTCATTGTTAGAACCACCAGCTAGTACTCTACCTATTGCGGTATTCTGAGCCTACGCTGTCTAATCCTAACAGTCATTCAAGACCATCACAATCCACATTCATTGCTAAATCTTCACCCATAGCTAAAGTACAGAGGTCTGTTTCACTTTCTCTTCTACCTTGAAGGTATCATTGGCGAATGAACATAGTGAACAGGGTAACTGATGCAAAATAATCTGACAAAAGGTTAGTAATAGCAAACTTTGGATAACTCTAAGAACACACTATAGTAGTTTCGGCTAATAGTGACACCAATTTCTTAAACCTGAACTTTCTTTTTTCATTCTGAATACAAGAGCGTCTCCTAAAAAGCAAAATGAGCAAATATCAAAACCACAAATATTGTCAAACCCACTAAACCGCGATTCTTCATCAATCGGTGTTTCAAACCTAGAATAAAGTTATATCCACTTCCGAATAGATCAAGTGAGCATAGTATAGAAGAGGGATTCTCTTTGGTTAGTAAGGAGTCACATTCAATTTTTGGACTGATCCTACCATTGGATCTAGTCCTAGTATCTTGTATGGTCAGTAATTTTTGAAACAGGGGGGGCTCCATAGACAAGTTTAAAAAAACATTCAAAGTAAATGTTTTGTGTGCCAAAAAACTTTCTCGTGGATATAAGAACGGGAGAAAAACCTCCAGTTCGATGAGGATATCTCCAAGAAGTTTCTAAAGTTGTAGGTAACAACTTGAAAAGAAAACGAAATCAGAGGAGCCAAAAAGGAAAGGGAAAAGAAAACGAGGATATAGTGGATGAAAATAAAATCCACTCAACTAGTTTGGCTATTATTAAACGGAATCAAATCAAAACGAACACATGTGAAATCTGTGTCAATAATGGAAACATTTGCTCTTCTTCTAATGGCAGTTTGCCTTAGTAAAATTATTAGATATAGGGATGTCAATGGGGATGTCAATGGGGATGTAAATTTTCGCAAGAAAATGGGGTCCTTATATATTCTTTCAAAATTGCAGCCACGGCTCGCGCATTTTTCGCCACCACGATAAACGCAAGCCAACGCGAAATCTGAAACTGCTGCAAACCCCGCACCGATTTACAACCAACAACCAACAGAATATAAAAGCAGCTAATCCCCTCGTTTTTATCCCCCCTTTTTTAATTCCAACTTCTCTTTCTTCTTTATTTTCTAACCCCATAATTCACCACTCTCTGGTGCTCAGAGGCTTCACCAACCATTAGAAACACTACCTGCTTTAGAGCCGTTAGAAGCCCAGTTGTTTTGTCTCTGGTCAATGCTTTGTTTGACTTGGAAGTGATTGTGGTCTTGTTTGAGTTGAAAATCTTATGTTTATGGTTGGCTCAGATATGTGTCAATTATTGTTCAAACCGAGCGGTACACTGACAGTAGAGAGATGGAGACCAATACAAAGAGGGGAACGATGCCTGTTGTGAATTGCAGATATTAATTCCATCTTAAATGGATCTTGATTTCAATTATTGATACCAGTTATTGATCCACTATTGGCCCAAATATGGATCCAGCTATAGATTCAAGTTGACTGAAGCTGATGTGGATATCTATGATTCAGATTCTAAGACCCTGCATCACCATGGCAAGAAGTGTTGATATTGAAAGGATGGTAATAATCAACAGTTGGACCTCTGTTTAGTCTAGTCCTCAATATCAGTGGTATCGGTTGATAATTTCCACAAGAGTGAAAGATCACTCAAAAGCTGCCAGTAAATACAACTTCATTACGGGTTACGACCAAGGGAGTCTGAAAGGCCAGAAAGATTGAAATATGCAGTGGGTTAGTCCAACTTTAGTCTAGCAGTACCAGGAGTAATGATTAACCATCACTAAGGCTAATTCCATACAACTGTTCCAAGATACCCAACCCATACCATCACGATCTTCATCTCACATCCTCAGAGACTGCTTACACTACTTACTGACATATTAGATAGATTAGATAGTATTTAGTGATAGCTATGAGTCCTAAAGCTGATTGACCATGACACGAGGAAAGACTCTCAGAGGATGTCAAGGATACCCAAGGTCCAAAGATCGGTTATGCCAACTGGAAACCTTCGTGACCCTCGGAGATGGCTAAGAGAAGCGATCCCCGTAACGTCTCGTAAGAGTCGTAAACCGGCAAGTCGATTTGATTAAAACACGTGTGTGAAGAGGGCAACCGATCTTTGGCCCCATAGTCCCGGTGGATGCTGAATTTGCACACACCATTAGCTCCCCGGAGATCCTTGAACCCGTTCAACGGCACCTTCAGTGTTCCCGTGGAGAACTGGAGAAGACGTGCCCGCTCCTCATTATCGAATGATTTGACTGCTCTCCAGAACCACTGGATCTGCTCCGATGAGGCAGAGTAGTTGTTGTAGGTGCAGTTGTTCTGCCAGTCCTGGACATTGATATCGGGCAACCCGCTGATCAACAACTCAAGCTCCTTTTCGTCGAAAATACTCACCAAATCCTTGGGGATCACCTCGTGGAAGCCTGCGATGAAGTTGCTCATTTGCTCCTTGACCGAGGTTTTCAACCGGTACTCCACCACTAACCGGATATACTCCTGCTTGTTGGCTTCGGTCACGGGGATATTGCTGCCATTTTCCACAAGGTCAATGATCTTGTGTTCACCGTAATCGTCGGTTTCCACGGAAAAGTCCTCAGTGATAATATCTGTGATGTCGTTTTCCAACATCCACAGCAACGACTTGGCGTACTCGAGGTCCAAGTTCTCCATATCCTTAAGAGACACTGCCTTGTTCAAGATCTCCTTGTATACGGCCCTGCTGAAGTGGCAGTCCAAGAAACAATCATCATAAATGGCCTTACCGATGATCCGCCCTATGAACTTGAAGAACGACAAATGTTCGGGGTTGATGTACGACGTCCGGTTAGGATGGTACGTGTTCTCGTCACTGGCCACGGGCGTGAAAAGCGCATAGTCAGGGTTGAACATTTGACGAGAAAGCACTTGGTACCATTCTCTAGTGACACCTCCAGCATCAATACCAGCTTCACCTTTGAAGTTGATTTCTAAGTTAGCCGTCTTGAACTCCTGCGTGGACTTGAAGAAAAGCGACCGGTACGAGTCCAAGAACACCTGCTCTCTGCGTATGGAGATGCTGAGCTTGTTACTGTTCTCACCCTTGCTGTGCAACTGCCCATTGAAGTAGTTTCTCTTGTTGTCAAACTCCAACACCTTGGGGTTGCGCACCAACATGCTGAACGGTCCACTCATGAGGTTGGAGTTGGACCGCACCATCTGGTTCAAGATCTTCTTGTGCTCGTCGATGAACGCATAGAAAAGGTCCTGGAGTGGTTCGGTTTCAAAGTCGATTTTTTTGACCTCATATTTTTGCACATCTCGGAGTTCCTTCACCTTGCTGTGCTTGCACACGATCATGAGCGATTCAATAAGCGGCAATAACGCCGTGGCAATGTGTGCCATGCCCTGGTTTTCCTCGAGCACTCTCAAACACCCACTGAGTGCTTTCCAGAGCTTGCCCAAGTCAAGATGGCGATAAAGTTCCGTGAGCTTGTCGTGCTCTGTATCCTTCGAATCCTGCGTTTTGTCCGATTCATACATATAGTTGAGCGCAGTCAAGATACGAAGGAGCTTGGCCTGGTCCGAACTAGGCGCCGTGAGCTTGCTGATGATTTTGCTGTCATAGACATCCACCTCCTCCTTTTGCGTGGACATTAGTTCTTTCTGCAACTGCTCCAAGTCCCGAATGATCACTTCGCCAAGCTTGCTGGCCTTTTCAGAAAGCTCCAAAGAGAATACCGACTGTGAGTTGCCCAAAAGAGATAAGTGATGCATGGCACTGATGGTGTTCCGGAACGTATAGTTGACACACTCGTTTGAGACGAGGATCTTGGTGAGCAACTTCAAATTGGCATCCAGAATGAACTTGGTCTGGAAGCTTGGAGGGGTGGGTTTGGACTCTTTGAGGGCCAATAGTGGCCGTGTAGCAAAATTCAAAGCATTGGCAAGAAGATCAATGAAATAGTGTTCATCGCTCAACAAACCATTTTCCAAGAGCTTCACCATGAGGTTGATAGGGTACTTTTCCTCTGCAGAAGGTTTCTTGAGCTTGGACTTCTTGGTGATCTTCTTGGCTAGGAACACATTGTCATGTTCCGTCAAGAAGTAGAGGCGTACTGCAGGATTCTTCTCCAAAAGGTAGAGAACAGCCTCAATCATCTGCACTCCAACAATGATGGGGGTTGCATTTGCAGGGAATGACTTCACATTCTTGGATTCTTTGCCAGCCTTAGACGAGACCTGGGTGTACATTTTCTCCAAGGACTTCTGGCTCAGTAAGCCATCGTACAATACAGCAAGAAGCATGCTGAGCACATCCGTCCGATTCTGCTTATTGTTGCAAACTTGTGCGAGAGCCTTGTAAACGTATTCCCTCTGGTTGATGGCACAGGGGAGAAACAAGAGTTTGACAACACTGGCCACGCCGGCACGGTCAAGAAAGGGTACGGCAAAGGTCTTTCTCTTTTTGCGGGGCTTTTCCTCCTCTTTTTCCTCCTCCTGCGTTTCAGTAGGGTTCTCCATCTCAAGCAACCGTTCCTCTTCTGCCAGAGATCCAACTTCGTCATCTTCAGTGTAGCCATAGAACCGACGTGCCAACGACTCTTGCTGGAGGATATCGTCCCGGATCAGCTGGGGAAGAGCCTCCAAGAAATCAGAGTCGATTTCCCGCACTTCGCTGCCGGTTTGCGTGGCATTAGCCCGTCTTTCTCTAACGTGTTGTGTGAACACTTCCTCTCGTATATCATCGGGGAGAGCCCTTAAGAACTCGGGATCAATTCCTGTTCCGCTGATATCCACCTCCTGGTCACCGATCCAAAGCATAATGGGTTCATGTGGCTCTGTTTCTTCTCTGTTTCCAGCAGCTTCCTCCTCCTTCTTGGATTCTTCTGCCAATGCTTGCAATTCCTCTCTCTTTTTGCGCATTTTTTCCTCTTTTTCTTGCCGGGCTTTCTCCTTCTCCTCGGCCTTTTTCTTGTAGATGGCAAGACTGTCATCTGCAATTAACTCCACCAAACGTGACCGGATGGAGTCGCCCACTTTTCCGCCGTACACACTGTCTATGTCCCGGTACGCCTTGTTCCAGCGCTCGGTTGTTGAACTAATGAGAATGTAGCCAGAAGTGGACGACGAAGGGAAGTCGTCATTCAAAATGGCTTGGAATGCCGCATCAATCTGGGGGAACACTGACCCGTTCCGAATAGTGAACGTAGAACCCAGTGACCTGAGGGGGTGGAGACTATGCAACCTCTCGTTGGAAGGATTGATTTCGTAAACAAAGTTGCCTTCGTCATCATATTCAGATGCAGACTCGGAATGGTTATCATCGTTAGTATCACGGTCTTCATCCTCCTCTTCATCCTCTTCATCATCATCGTTGTCAAATGCACTGAATCTGGTTGCGCCGCGATTGGCAGCATCTTCAGAATCGGCAAACGCTTCGAGCCAACCGTCCAAATCCACATCATCGTAATCTTCTTCATCGGATCCGTTTTCGTCCTCTTCATCTTCGTAGTCGTATCCATCCTCATACTCGCTATCGAACCCGTTGAACTCCTCTTCCTCTGAGTCCACATTGCTGTGGGAATCGAGGTCTAGATCCTCAATGATCTCGATATCTTGTTCACTATCATCAGTATCATAGCCATGGAACCCGTGTGGCTCCCCATCTTCTGCATCTTCTTCTTCTTCTTCGTCGTCCACATCTTCTTCCTCCAAGTTCATATCGGAATGACTCATATCATCACTGCTATTCTCAGAATCATCTTCTGACATTTCGTCGGACTCTGATAACACCACGTGGAGAGGCTGGTCCTGGTAGAACTGCTCCTCTTCGCTGTCGAGGTCATTGTCGTACATTCCCAAGGCAGAGTTGCGGAACAAATCGGGTGTTTCGTCCTTGTCCTCGATATCCTCGAGCTCGTCATCCTCTTTATCAGCCAGAGGCGACTCGAAAAGATCTGCATGGGCCACTTTGAGCTTGGCCAAGTTGGAGATCGTTTTGAGCCCCACGTTGAGCACCTTGTTCACCTTTGGAAAGTTCAAATCGAGGCCTGCCATGATAGTGGTAATCTGGTTAGGCAAATGAGCATCAATCATGGCTGAAGAAAGGTAGAAGAGATCCGATTTCGTGGCATTTCGGCTCAAAAGTGGGTAACACAATTCCCTAAACTTAGACGAGAGAAAACAGTAGCACAAATCAAGCGTATCGTAGACCTTGGAGTATTTCTTGGCCCGGCTGGAAGGTTCGGAAATGGTATCACGTAAGATGCGGGAAAGTATATCCATCACGAGTTTCCGGACTATGGCCATATCAGGGTTTTCCTTGCTGCATTCAGGTACCTCATCGTTTCTAACCACGGTAGTGGAGACTAATGCCAAAAGGGTGAGTTTAGCAAGAGATGAAATGGCCTCTCTTCTTTGAAATTCGGGTCCTTTCAGCACCACGAGCAGCTGTGCAGGAAGAAGCTGGTGGATGAAGAAATTCAAGCTGGTAAACCGGGGCTTGTTTGTTTCCTTGAATGAATCCTTTTTCGAGAATGTGATAAACTCGAGCTTGGCCTGGCCATATGATCCCACCAACTCACAAATGTTCTGCAAAAGGAAACAGATATACCGGAAGTTCTTATTCTTGATGAGGTAATCGAAACTCAGGTCATCCTCCTTCTTCTTTTTGCCCAGTTCGTCCAGTTCCTTTTTAGGCTCTTCCTCAACAGGAGTACTCAACCAATCTTTCTTGCTCACCTTCATGAGCTCCCGAAGGAGATGATGGATGATTCCAACAGTGTAGTTCTGCAGGCCTCCTGCATCCTTCATCTCCACATCATCAGACTCGGTATTGGCAGATGTATTTGACTTCAAGTCTTCGAGCATGAACACCTTGAGAGGCAAGATAGTTTTCCCGTCATAGTTATCAATACGGATCATTTTGGAAGCCACATCGAGGAACACGTCGGGGTTTCTGGCGGCCAAAAAAGCCACTTCATCGAGGAAATGACGCATGTTGAACTTAGCCGTGCCGTGTCGCTTAAATTGCCTGGCTATTTCTGCAGACATGACATCAGCTAAGCTTTCTCTGCTTTCATGACAGGTTCTAATCACGAGAATTACCCCGTTGTGTATATCCTTGTGGTATTTTTCATCGGAGAACTTGTAGAAGTTGTTGATCTTCGTGACGATAGATTTCAACAATGGAGATTGAGCCACTTTTTCCACATACTCCTCTTCCTTGGCCAACAAGTACATGAACTTACACATAGCAATGGCCAACCGGGCATTCAGTTTAGGCTGCAAAGGGAGCAAGATATCCACCATTTTCTGCTTCAAGTCTTCGGATTCCGAGACCTCCAAAATCCACTTTTGATCCTCAGCAGAAGGGTTTGAAGCCGTCAAAATTGGAAGAATCAAAGTGAGTCCATCTGCAAAGTAGTCCAGGTCGACCTTAGGTCCCGATTCCCGGAAATCGTACAAGAGCATATTCACGAAATCCAAGAAAAGTTTCTTTAGTATGTCGATTTTGAACTCCTCGAGGTTTTGCGGAGTATGGTAGAAGAACTCGTTGAGGAGCTTGATCAACCGACTGAGCAGAGCAAGATTTTCTTCATTCAAGTCTTCTGATAACCTGCTCACTCTATTCATGGTACCGTCCAAAAGATCAATTTTGTTGGGAACAACACTGAAAGCCATGCTGATCGAACCTTCAAGCAGCAAGTCGCCGGATGAATAAGTGGCCACTTCAAGCGGCACAACATAGAGCATAAACGACAGCTCGCTATTTCGGCCTGCTTCCAATAAGTCTCCAGTATTGGTGGACACATGGTCATAGATAAACAAATCCCCAAAGTCAATGTCCGAAAGGATCTCCTTATACTTGGGCCATTTGTCGTCTGCAGCAGCCAAAGACTCGTCATCAATGGTAGGAACGTTTCTGATGTTCCTTACAAAGGAGAGGAATTGCTTGGCCTCTTCCTCTTCAATACTTAAGTGTTTCTTCAAGAACGCCATAGCATCAAATGCGTACCCCATTTTGGTCGTGTCCAAAGGATAATACTCGTTGATCGGCTCACAGATCCACACATTGGCAATCATTGTAAGCAAATGGTCGGTGACGGTAGCAGGCAATTCGGTGATGCTGGAAAAATCATCGGTCTTCAGAAACCTGGACTTGTAACCTAGAGTCCGCACCAATAAGTTCAAGCACCGCAAGGCAGCCTCACACCGGATTCCATCAAGAATCAACGTTTCTTTACTGCAGTAGTCTCTATTGTAGTAGGACCAAGTGTAGGGAAGTTTCGTGAGGTTTCCGGGCTCAATAAAGCTGCCGAGGTATGGCACGGAAATGGAGAGAAACTCGAGGTTGATGTGAGCCACAGAGTAATCAATGATGAGCACACTCTTGGACTTTTTCTTGTTGTGTTTAGCCTTGAATTCCTTGATTTCCCTAAGCTCCTCCTTGGGTGGCATTTGATCAAAGAGCTCAATGGAAAGGTCGGTGATTTGCTGGTAAATCTCTGTAGTGTGAAAGAAATTTACCACCAACGACGTGCATGGGAATTTTCCAATTGGACTACCCGAAGTCACTCTCTTGATCAAGTACATGGCAAACAATTTGAACGCGGCAGTTTTATAAGGCGATAGCTTCTCGCGGACCGCGAGAAGACCCAGTATCCAACAAGCCACTTTCTGGGTAGCCCAAACAAAGGCCTCCATGTTGATTATTGACAAACCGTCCTGTCTCCGGAGCATACAACTCAGTGCCACACAACCAATAAAGTAGTAGGAGTAGCCTCGGATGAGATCAAACACCCGGCGCAACTGAATGGTATTCTGGAACTTAATTCCCTTCTGAGCATCTTCCAGAACATCCTCCAGAGATGCAACACCTATTCTCACCACTGCATCACATTGGATGAAGCGGATTTTAGGCATCGTAGCATTGGCAATATTAGTAGGACAAGATGTATGGAGGTTGATCTCTTCCATGAAAGATGTTTCCGTCAACATGGTGATTTTATCCACAATATCCATGTTGGTCCGGAGAAAGTCTGCCCAAGGTCCGGAAGACAAAGAGTTGGAGCTGTGGAGGTAGTAATTGACTGAAAAATGTAAGAGGTTCTGGACCGCAAACAATTCTGACAAAAGTGCTGCCCCACCCGAAGGATCCTTATCAAATATGGCAAAGTACAGACCTTCGCCTTTATGCTGCAAAAGCTGGGTCATTGCAGGCGAGCTCAACTTCTCCTTTACCTTGGTCAAGATAATGTTCATTCCCGAAGGATAATTCAAGTGACGCAAAACTACCTCAAGATCTCTCAGACCGTTGTTATCCAAAAAGTCATATGGCAAGTCTGGAATTAGAAGGTATTCGAGCCAGGTTTCAAATTCCACCTTCGACCGCACCTCGTTCTGCCATACATCATTATGGCCCAACATTGAAGCAATAAATATGAGGAAAGCATCATATAGATAGGATGCTGTCGAGTTATCCCACGTAGGAAGCTCCTTAGTCACCGTATCTTGATGGTCCTGGCGTCCTGTAAATAAACACCCGGTCTCGGTGGTTTGAAACTCTCCCGGGATAAATTTTCCCGCCAAGAAGCCCGGAAACTGACGGGCAACTGTAGCAATCTCATCGATGATCACTGGGCGCAAGTCGGCGTTGTGTCTTCCCAAAGTTCGCATGGAGCTACTAAGATTGGAAGTCAAGAAGCTTGTCATCAACTCCATGGCACATTCAGTGTTGAAAAACAACTGGAAGAATACGGTGATTGCTGTAGAGCTGATGATCTTCTCGAGTCCATCTTTGCTCAAGGCAATGGCTCCCAAAACCTCCAACAATGACAATAGGAGATCACTATTAGGGAGGAACAAGATGTCGTAGTTATCGAAAATGCAATCGATGACCCCAGCTTCCTTCAAAATTGAATAAGCTGTGGGCTCATTGTGGATGATTTGGGAAATGGCTTCGATAGTTTCACCAAGAATCACCGGGCCGAACACTCGCGGGTTCTGGATGATCTTTATGAAACTTGCAAGAATCAGTGAATCGAATAAGTTTCTCAACCGATCTCCAGCCTCCGATTGGATAAGCCCAATGACAAACTTGAGGAGAATTTTCATGTAGCTCACCTGTTTCAAGGAGATACTATGGTACACTTCCACAATCTTGGGGCCTCCACCTTCGCAATCGGGGTTTTCTAGGGCGTGGTCCACCTCAAAATTGATGGACTCCACCAAAAGACGGAACCCATCGTTTTCGGCGAAATTAGCGATCAATTCTGTCGACGACGTGAGAAGGAGGGAGATCACCCGCACAGCAGTGGTAGATACCCAACGGTTTGGCGAGTGAATGTTCATAAACGACATTAACTCTGTAAGTAAACCACCGGCCACAAGTCGAGGAGCCAATGTACGAGAGTCCACCAAGTTGGAGAGAATCCCTAGGAACAAGCGATAACTCTCCTGGAAGTCGTTCTTTTCGTCGCTTCGGACTTTCTTGTTGATGAATCGAAGCACCTGGTAAAGCAAGCCATGGTTGACGTTTCCTCCAAGATGACGTACGAGTTCGCTTCCCCACACTCTCCGGATGGAAATAGCCCGGATGGTTCTCAGCGCGGTGTTGAAAATGTCATTGGATATCACAGGGTAGTATTCGGGTGACACCAAGTCCATGAGGAAACTCAAGGTGTATGGCTCAGACTCAAAGAGCTGGCACGACGTAAAGTCAGTATTGAATGTGAGGCACACATAAGCAATGGCCAAACACTTTGTCCTTAAGAGTTTGGCCCTAAGAAGCATGGCATCGTCTGAGGTCGTGTTGAAGGCCTTTGCATTGAGCGCATGGAACGTAAATGGGACAAGAGTTTCTGCGGGAAGATATTCCGAGCCCTTATCACAGATCTGCTCTAAGGATAATTTCCGGATGGAGTCTTCGTTGAGACGGAAAGTGCAGAGACCCTCGAATTTTTTTTCCTTTTCCTTTGAAGAAGACTTTTCCTTTGAAGAAGCTTTTTCGTCCTTCTGCTTAGAGTCGGAATTGTAGTAGTCAAAGATCAAGGATCTCCACTTGGAAGGGTACTTTTTCTGGCGGTCAAGCGCATCCACCAAGCTGTAGTGATCGGAATGGGTCTTTTTGGCGGCATCGCTGGCCGGATTTTGTCTTTCGGCTTCGATTCTGCTCTGGATAAAGCTGGCAGGCACCGGCGGAGGGAAAGCCCGGGCAATGTGGAGAATCTTCATGCGGAGGCTTTTGGCCGGGTAGTCAGCAGTGGCACTGTAGCCTTCAGCAAGCGACACACAGAGCTCCAACGCAGCCAACTTGATATCCACGGAAGGAGTATCAATCAACTTGAAAACACGGTCGGAGCTGGAGTAGAGCTTGCGGTTGACGCAGTTCTCAAGGAGAAGCTTGGAGAAACGCAAGCACGAGATCACAAGAGCAGAGTCTTGAGGGGAGATCTCGCGTAACTTGGGGTATTCGACATCGTAGCCATATTCGGCAATGATTTTCTCGAAAAGCTCGTCGAAGTGGTTGAGTACCTTGACCCAGTGCACGAGGTCCGACTTGGGGTAGTTCCAGGACATGTGGGATTCAAGAAGGGCACTCAATTGGGGTTTGGGACAAGCCACAATTTGTTCGATCAAAGGCTCGAAGTGTTTGCCCCTTTCGGCCTCGAGAAAGCAGGGTTTTTTGAACGACGTCATGGTCACAATGGTCGGGGTGTGGGTCTAATAAGGTATATAGTTCTGTGGAGCACCTCAGAAAGGAGGTTCGGAGATCTAAGAAAAGCGGGGAATGGATATGAAGGTCGAATTGAGCCTCAGAAAATCACAACCTCACTGCACAACGTTGGGAATATGGTGCAAGGGGGAAGTTGAATATGGTGGCAAGTGACAAATGGACGAATGCGGTAGCGGAGGTTAGGTAGGTCAATGTGTCTGTGTGCAGTGGTACAGTTCAGAATGCTATGGCAATGGCAATGACCGGAAAAGCACAGGCAGCAGAAACACGGAAAAAAAGCAACACTAGAGGAAGATGAGTGTCCAGCTAGAGGTGGAAAAGAAGGCTTATTGTAGCTTTGCTCTTCTAAGTCGCACTACTACTCGCATTCCCTGCAGAGACACTGACTCCACGGCCAACCTTAGTAGTCCATACCTCAGCACCCATACCCCAGCACCCATACACAAAGCATACTAAAACAACAAAACAGCAGATAGTAACAATATGAAATGTCTCAATATTAACCAGACCACATCTTAAATACATGTTTATGTTTTGTTCTGGTGGACTGGTTCTGGTGGAGGGTAGATCTTACGGGAGGTACTGGTGTGAGGGCTCGCACTTCAACTCTTCAACTCTTCTCCTCCTCCTTCACCACCACCTCTTCTTCTCCGTACCCCCTGTACATACGGCATTTTCACCACCCTCGTAAACACAAAAGAAACACAATGTCCTCAGTCAAAGGCAAGCGGACCATGCTCCCGCCCATCAATCTCATCTTCAAGTTTTTACAGCAACAGGGGCTTGTAACGATATGGTTGTATGAGCAGACGGGCACTCGAATCCAGGGGAAAATCCGGGGCTTTGACGAGTTCATGAATGTTGTGGTGGATGACGCCGTGGAGGTGAGCACGCGGACGGGCGCGCGCGAGGGCCTCGGTCGGATTTTGCTCAAGGGTGATAACATCATTTTGATTTCCAGTGCCGATGTCTAACGGGGAGTTTGCATGGGCTGATCTTGAGAGTGGCGTTGAGGCTTGATTGAGGATTGGCAATGGGGGTCTGCGATTGTCAGGGTTTCAGTGTTGACCGTTTAACCGTGTGACAGTGTTAGTGATTCACTGTTCACTGTTCGATGGTTCACTACTTAACTAATTCAGTGTTAGTGATTCACTGTTCAATAACTCATTGCTCAATGGCTCACTGTTCAATAACTCATTGTTCAATAACTCATTGTACACTGGCTCACTGTTCAATGACTCACTGTTCAATGGCTCACTGTTCAATGGCTCACTGTTCAATGGCTCACTGTTCAATGGCTCACTGTTCAATAACTCATTGTTCAATGGCTCATTGTTTCATGGTTCTCCCACTAAGTGATCTGTTATTGAGTGATCTTCCTTCATTGACTCATCTATTTGAATGCTGGGCTTGACTTCGAGCCACGAGATTGCTTAAGCCATTCTGGGTCTGGGTCTGGATCTGCCTTTTGGTGAAAGAGACCGGGATAAGCCAGTGACCCTTCTTCAAATGTGCACTGCTCTCAGTGATCACGGTTACTACTGCTGGCACTACTACTGTTGGATCTGGCCGTTAGTTTAGAACAGTGATGCTATGAACCTTGTTTGGCCTGAATGGTACTAAACTTTGGTGGTATACAGAGTCTTGTTGTCGGAGGTTATACTCTATGCAAAGGCGAAAGAGAATCGAGTGCTGCCGGAATATGAATAGGAGACAACTTCGGGAACGTCAAGAAACAAACGACACTGGTTCAAGTTATAAGCCACCAAAAACCAAAGAACACTGAGAAAAAACTAGATGACTGCTGATTGTTGTCATTATCTGACTCCTGTGACTGTGGTTACTGTTTCATTGGGTCATTGTTTGAGTACTATGCTCACTTGATTGATATGGCTCCTGTTTCATTGTTTGACTCAATTAATGCTACTGATGTTAGCTGATACTGGACTAAGGTGATTACATTAACTTGTTGAATTCTACAGTTGTTCCGCCTACTACTTAGTTATGTTCATCAGTCGATGGTTTGTTCAGGAAGGAGTAAGGGGTGTCTGAATAACTATCGGGACGTGTGCAAAACTCAGCACGCTAACAACAGCGGTGATGTTTGATAAGCTCTCAATTGTCATTGTTAGGATCTGACAGTGTATGCATAATTACCGCAATAGTCAGTGCACTACTGTGGCGGATAACAGATCCTATTGAATTGAACTATTGATCTGTTGAAATATTCATGCAGTGACTAGCATTTACTGTCTTCGTGTGTCGTGTTGTGTGTTGCTTGTTGCTTGTTACCTGTTACCTGTGACTGTGACTACTCTGGATGCTTTATTACATGAACACTCTATCAGTGCCGTTCACTGGTAATTGACCACTGTTCATCTCCTCGATGACTATAATATCATAGTCTAATCAAGCTGGACAGTGACTAATTGTCAGCAAGTCAACTCCTTTATTGTGCTATTCATAGATTATACTGTTAATTCAGTGTATATCTATTTCAGACCCAATATTTCTGAGGCCATGCTTCTCGACCTAATGAAGTCCCACAGGCTGTGAAGGCGAATCCTAATCACAGAAGCCACAAAAATTGCATCGATGGATTGGTTCCCGGCAGATTGGCACATCTTGACATCAACACAAAAATGGAAGGATTTTGTCATGACGCTTTACCGAGGTCCACTTTTCCTTGGTACGTGTATGTTTAAGTATCGTGGGCGGCCTTATGAACATACCAAATAACTCTAAAGCCCTGGAGTCCTCTTTGAAAGACCATTAAATACACAGAGCTCCAGATTCAAAAATGCATATCACCAGGTGCTAAAAACAGATATCACAAAACAGATATAAAAAAACAGATATCAAAAAACAGATATCAAAAAACAGATATCAAAAAACAGATATCAAAAAACAGATATCAAAATACAAATATCAAAAAACAGGTATCAAAATACAGATATCAAAAAACATATATCACAAAACAGACATCACAAAACAGATATCAAAAAACATATATCTGAAATCTTATCTACTTTACTACTATACTGTATACAAATTCGAACATTTCTTGGAGTCACCAAATGTTAGTTTTCAATAATGACCAGGAACTCCCGTAAGTCATAGAATAGTGGCTGCACTAGTAGTGTATAGTACCGTGGAATGACCCAGTTCTTTCTGACCCAGTACTAGGATCCAGTACTAGGATCCAGTACTTCTGAATCCAGAACAGTATGATATATGCCGAGTATGGTGGTTTGTGGCAGTGTGATAGCAATATCTAGTGATAAACAGTTTTCGTCTAGGCAACAATTAAAAGCCTGATCCACATAACAGACATTCGGAGCCATGGTATGATCTTGTAGGACATTTTGTTGAAGTTCAGTCTAAGGCCACAAGATAAGTATATCTGGAATCAAGTTGTGATATGAGACCTATGATATCTGTCTGTAGAATATCTCAAGGCCTGATACTTGGTGTATGGGACTTGGAGATCTGATATTAGTGCTTGAACTCATTGAACCTTAAATCTTGCAGAAGGATGATGTAAGGATGAGTAAGGGTACTTGTGGAATTCAAGTCCCCATCAATTTCAGCAAATAGAGTTGTATATAGATGAATATCCAAGCAAAAATTCTTTAAATGACTTTAAATGACTTTAAATGACACTCTAAACATCACTCTAGATTACCTTCAAGGATAACACCTGGAATAACATCTGGAAAAACACCGGGAATGGACGAAAACAAATCGAACCTCAAGTAATTGGTTCCTGCCGAGTTTCACTCGGAATAGGAAACCGAAACAGTTTTATCAGGTAAAGCCAATGATTAGATGTCTCGAAACAAATCTAGCCTCAGTATAGTCCAAACTTTAAATCATGCATCGGTATTGGGGATATCAATAGAGTCAACAAATACAACGCGTTTACGCTTTTTGGGCGACTCTTCAGGTAATTTACCCTGGCGGAGCATGATCCTCTTGTCACGTGCCTCTTTCAGAACAACCCAAGTATACTCTTGGATCTGTTTTTGGCGAAGGAGATGGTTTTCGGTTTTTTGGGTTGCTGACTTTCTCCGCACCGCCACCTCCACCTCTCCCTCCTCTGTGATGTCTACCTTGGAGTCATATCTGTCTTGGCCAACCTCCAGTAATTGCACTAGTTCCGAATCTAATAGTGCATGCGGTTCAGATGACTCCCCAGATATTCTTGTAGCTGGCGTGCGTGTTTCTGGTGTTTCCAATGTTCCAGAAGCTCCAGTTTTCGATTGTGGCTCTGGCTTGACTTGTTCATGACATCGTTTAGACTCGCTAGAATGACTCCCACTTGAATCCTCTAAGTCTCCATTTCCTGACCCGTCACTGACGTTGTGACTGCACATGGCTGGCCATCGTGTGTTACGGAGGGATATGGAACTGCAGTGTATGGCACTGGAGTGGGTACTGGCAAGGCTGAAGGCTTGGTGCTAGAGATGGTCGAGCGCGTCATACACTGATACAGACTGCACCCGTACATCCCGGAAACGAATCAAAGCAGAACTCCAGTCCACGCTTCAACCAAGTCTGAATGTATATGTGTTTTGGTTTTTTTCTATTAGTATCGAGGTCTATTGATGTATAGTGTATCAGTATTTCTGCACTTCTGTATGAACCATCACACTCTGAACCGCACTCTAAATCACCCAGATCAGACTCTAAATCAGCCAGTCATAAGTCAATGCAGTAAATGCGTCGGAAAATGCACATTGGTTGTTTTGGTTCTTTGCCGATTTCTGACTGATTTCCTTTTACAAGACTCAAATGTCCTGCTACGTTTCCATGGTGTACTGGTTGTTTGGTATACTTGGGAGATGGTACTGGGTGCGCGTGAGGTAGGTCTTGAAGTCTCTTGTGAGCAGTGCGCAGAATACATCCACTAAATTCCCCATACAGTGCTTTTCCTAACTATTCAAATCAACACAGCAAAATGTTCGTACTCCTTCGCACAATCTTTAAAACCAAATGGGGTAATGCTTCACACCAGCTTTAATAAAATTCATGTGATGAAAAGTTGATCTGATGATTCTCTTATATAAATTCAGGGGTCTTGTAATATTAGTCAGGGCTCAAAACCGGCTCAAAACCGAAAGGTTCCGAACTGAAGAGGTACGATAGTTTTTGAATTATTGGTTGGTTAAAATTGCTAATGTCGTTTGAATTGTTTTAATGCGCTGGTTTGAATAGATTTAAAAAATACTGTANATTGTTTTAATGCGCTGGTTTGAATAGATTTAAAAAATACTGTACTCATGGAACCATTAAAGTTAGGGGACACTCTTTCTTCTTGAAATAGCCTTTAGGGTAGTGGTTAGTTCATGACTGGTGTGTTCGTCTACGGTGCATTTTGGTCTCACGTGTGTAGACCACCTTAAATGTCCTATTCTCCCCCACTAGTAGAGTGTGTTTTTTGACGCCTGCATCTAGTGCTTATAGCTCTAATTCTACTAATTCCACTCACGTGATATAGAATGTTCGGGGTACTGATGTGCTCCGGTTCATTTGTAGGAAGTACCTAGGAGTAGGTGGTTCATAGTATTTCGGCGTGCCGCGAAATGGGTGCAAAATATTGCGCACTACGTGACTGTCTTACCCTATACCAGCATCCCACCAATAGTCTTTAATGCCTCTATTTGTGCTTCAGCACTAATAATAAGAAAGTTTGGCCTGGCCAAAGACTCTGCATATACAAAGTATATGTTTCTGGAACTCGAGAGTTGATGTACTAAGATACTTTAGTTGGATGATTTCCCCAAAGAAATCGAACCAATTAGGTAGCTGGAGTAAAGTTAGCGTGTCCGGTGGATGTTAATAGGTGCTAAGGGAGAGCTATTCACACTTCCTGGTCCTTGGGACTTGACATTCTTCCTGGTCCTTGGGACTTGACATTCTTCCTGGTCCTTGGGACTATCACTTCCTGGTACCTCCAAAACCACCATGGGTCGTGTCCTAGCTATGGAGGTATTATAAAGTCTCTCTGCCCGATACTAACAAGGGAAAGAGTTAGTAGGGTCCTTGCTACGGTCACCATAATACTTCGTGCCATGATAGCTTCACCATTGTTCTGGTGAAGAGTTTCACTGTCGCGTTTCTCTTAGATTGTTGGTTCCTATTTCTAAAGAACCATCAAAGCAAAGTGGATAACTTGGTACATAACGGTCAACAAGAATCTGGCAGTACCTCATGCTTACCCCTCCTGTTATCTAGTACAAGGATGGTTGTGGAAAAGGCGTCTTGGAACAGTCACTATTAGGAGGCAGAAAAAGCTTATGGATCTAACAGTATTCAGACGTTTTCATACGTTGGAGAGTTAGTGTTATGGAGTATGGTACAGGGGTCCATCAAATGGCAATAAAGGACCATTCATGGTTGTGGATTCACATTTAGTATAAGCGAGTATAAAAAAGTAGAGGGTAGTATGAAAATTAGTAGTATTGAATCATATGGTAGAAGAGTATTTATTTTAGTAATAAATTGTACAAGAATATAAATAGAGACAGGTACAAGAAGAATGTAGAATGTAAGATATAGTAGTATGTGGTGTCAGATTCCTGTGACGTCAGGTCTGTTCAGTTTGTGTTTTGGTGATGCTTCCTCAAAGAGGAATCTAGCTAGTTAAGTAGTTAGCAGCTTTCTGTGTATGCTGTCGGATGTGACTATGTTCAAAACCCCCTAGAGTAAATCGGACCGAATCCATAGTGTCTACTTCTTTGGAATATTAATATGGTGTGTGTGATTATGAGCACTGGCAGGTATGATTGACCGGAATTGAAGACCGCGGCCGGAATTGCCCAGTTCCAGGACCTCCAAAAGTCCACCAGTAAACCTTTGCAACTACAAATCCACCAAAGTGATGTCCGGAATTCCAGGATTCCACCAAACCCACTCTTTTTTCCGTACCATGAAAAAAAGGTCGTTTGCGTTGGGCCTTTTTCTGCTGAGGTAGCCTGGTGCACGGGTGTGTTTTGCACCCATTCAGTCTGAATTCCGAGGTCCCCACAACACCTCATGAGAAATACCCACCACCCAGTCTCAATAAATTGCCCAAAAGGAGCTAGCTGATCCTTAACTGAAGGTTCAATTACAAACCAGTTCGTGCGGGACTCATACTGATAGGTCAGGTACTCTTTTCTCATGCATGACATTTTTCTTTTCCAGCGTTGCATCAAGGCATTGCTTCATCTCCAGGAGGTATTGCTCAGCAATGATGTTTGGCATCCCTTTCTTAGGGAGAGTAACTATTTCTCCCTTCAAACAGTTTTCGAATTGTTTGAGGATTTGTTCGGCGTCATACCCTTCATCCATGAGATACATGAAGTAAGTGACTTGACACATTTCTCTAAAGTGCCAGGTTCTCAATCCTTGACCACTTTGCTTGTGGCAGTGTTCAGCAATGTACACATAGCTTGCCCAGTTCTTCTCACTTGGTTTGTTCTTTTCCAAGTAGTCCCTGATATCCTGGGTTGATCTGGTCTTCATGTTTGCTCTGAAGATACTAGTAGACATATGCCTTTCGGCAAAATCAACGATCTCATCTTCCACTTTCGAAAGATAGTTCCGGCAGAGTTTCTTATCCTCGTGTGAGAACGGGTCTTGTCCTTCTTTCACGATTTCAAGTACCTTACTTGGACCTTCATAGTACACCCAAAGGTATTCCGGTGCTTTCACTTGCTCCAAGGCTTTCACGAATTCAGCTTCAAAGATTGCTGCTTTTTCATATCAGTCAAGAGAGACAGGAAGTTCCAATTTCGACATAACGGCGCCAGGGCTCATAACCTATTCCTCAGACGGAGAATCGGGCTATAGTCATCGTTCCTGGGAACTGTCGCCTGGTTAGCCGGTAAAAGAGAAAACGTTCTACATTCCATCCTGATACGCAACATGGTAGAGGGCTGGCCCAATGGAATGATTACTGTTCAGATTAGACAGCTTAGGCTCAAAATACCTCAAGATGTAGTGCACTTAAGACGGTCAAACAAGTATGGGAGCATAAGAGTATCAAGAGAATCCGGATAATACAAGGTGTGATGTGGTAGTACGTAGACTTTTGAAAGCTCTGTTCTAATTTATGTGGGCCAAATTGAAGGTTTATTTTGGGGACCCACATTATTTTCTAATAGTCCAGTTTAAGTGCTGATGGTGGAGTTTAAATGCTGATGGTGGAGTTTAAATGCTATTTGATGCCCTATTTCACTTTCGAATTGACGAAATATAAAGGTATGGTATTTCAAATTCAATAAATAAAGAGTGTGTCAAATACCTTTGAAAGGATTATATTGATGGAGCAAAAAGCTAGGACAAATCCATTTAACATGCACATAATATGTAACTCAGACAAGCATCGTCGAATTGGAACCCCTAGTAAACTCTCATATCTCGAAATTAGGGAAACTCATCTCTACTTTTTACCTTGTCAGTAGTATAAATATAGAATAGCTATAAACACGTAGCCAACTGGTATACTATTGGAGCACATCACCTTTATCACAACCTTTGCTCTCCATACTTTTATATCATCTACGAGAGCAGTGTTCACATCACCTACCACTCGCCATATAGCTTTATGGTAGTACATAGTATATGGTACATAGTATATGGTACATGGCCTAGTATTCCTACTCTTCCCGATTGAAACAACGTTCCAATTGCAGTGCCCCATTGCACGAAGTGCTACGATGGCCCTCTCGAATATTCTAGAATAATCCTTGCTATTGTTCTAGTGGAAAGTTTTCCGGTCAAAGTTATATAAGCCACTACGATTCCTCGCTTGAGGAACCAAAGAGCAAAGTATTAGTTAGGCATAAATGTATTAAAAACGATAACAGTATATGGTTGTGTATGGTGGTATCTGGCAAGATATAGTAGTATATGGTCAGTGAAGGTATTTATGAGTTAATATAGTAAATCAGGTAATTCGAATACAAGCCATACAAAAATAGGTGAGTAGCCTGATCACTATAGTGTCACACTAGAGGGAAGAAAGTGGAGACTCTGTCTATGCTAATGTTAAAGAGTCTTGTGCTTTAAGCTCAATCCTGCAATTATGGGACCGGAGTAAGTTGGTAGAGTATTGAACTCGGGGCTTCTATCAACTCTCCGTTTCAACGAGGCGTTCTTGTAGGCCCATATAGCTTGTCCTTTATATAGCCTTTTCTGCAGTATGACTTGAATGTTCTCTTGGACATTTCCTCTTTCTGCTAAAGTGGCATAGGGTCATCAACCAAGCGAGTATTACAGTGTTTTTCGAAACTATTCAAACCCGCACGATAAAAAGATTCAAATCACACTAGCAAATTATACAAACCAATAATTTAAAGAGTTTCGTACCCATGCCACTTCAGTTCCGTCCGTCTTAACCCGTGATGAATAACCTTTTGCAAGCAGCTTTTTGGCATACCCTTGAAGAAAGACACTGAGCACACGTTGTTCTTTGCTTTGGAGAGATCCATTTTGCCATATTTAAGATGTTGTGCTCTTCTCTT